>RJWH01001872.1:102182-300433 GCA_004363575.1 Solenodon paradoxus | reverse complement strand
AAAATAAAATCAATATTTTTCTTAGAGACTGAAATAATTGGCAACCCAGGGCTGTTTTTTCCCCATTTTCCTGTTTTGCCTGAAGCTAACTCCAACTGTGAGTGAG
This sequence comes from Solenodon paradoxus, assembly GCA_004363575.1. Lineage (NCBI taxonomy): Eukaryota > Metazoa > Chordata > Mammalia > Eulipotyphla > Solenodontidae > Solenodon > Solenodon paradoxus. The sequence goes on along the minus strand of RJWH01001872.1, from coordinate 300,327 downwards.
GACTCCTGTGCATGCTCAAGAAACACAGTTCTTTCTGATTATAATCAAACAGGAACAAAACTTCAAATATGAGATTTAACAACCACTAGGTAAAAAACATGCACTTTCAGTGAAGAAGAGCCTCCAAATCTCAGCAAGTTTCTAGCCCACTTGCTTTCCCTCAGATGAAAGGCTGTGGTGCCCTCACTCCTCAGTCCCCGGCTTTGCCCTGAACCTTCATCTAGAGCCTGAAGAAACACTGCAGAAAGAGAGTTTGTGCCCACTAGTCTCTCAGTTCTCTTTTCTTTCCAAGTAAATTCCTGTGGCCTGTTTGCTCAGACATTTGTCTGACAGGTGGGGGCATATCCTCAAGAGAGATAAAGAGGAAAATATACCACCAGCCTAGCTGGGGGACTGCACAGAGTGATGAGGGAACTAACTAGGGGGCTGTATAAGAGAGGGGAAGCCCTGAGCTGTGTGCACAGGCACTTGATAAACTAGTGGGTAGACCCTGAGAGAACAAACCCAAGAGTAAGAGCTAGTCACAGAGGCAAAGTGGGAAGAGAAGAAAGACTCAGGCTGGAAAGACAGAAGAGGAGGCTAGGGCTGGCTTCCCATTCTTTGGAAAAGAAAGAGAGCAGACTCAAAGAAAGGGGTCAATGTACCTGACAAGGAAAGCTGTTTGCTTATTCAAGCTTACAGAATCCATTTATTTTGTCTCCAGACAGTAAAGAGGGTCAACCGTCTGCATCTCCTCAATTCCTACACTTTCAACTCCATGTAAACCATGCCAGCTTTCTCACTGGTTGGTCAGTACAAGGTACTCCTGCTTGACACAGCTACTGATCTGCTATCAGATGAAACAGGGTTATAAACACAGACTCTAGATCCAGTGCTCTCATTTAAACATGGAGGAATAGATTGAGCACTTTTTCTAATATTATCTAAGTAGACACAAATTGGGAGATAACTACAACTTCATTTACAAATAAGGCCCAATCAGGAACAAGGGAACCTGAGCAAATCAGTCCTCCTATCTTTCTGTTCTAAGAGACAGAGCCAACCTCATCACCCCACCCCTGCTGGGCCCCTCCGGAGAGGCATTGATTCTGAGTAGCAGGGAAGTCTCAGCCTGCAGAGTTCAAGAAGTGCCCTGTGGGATAGTAGGTGGGTATGACCTCCGATGTCCTGGAGGATGAGTTGGTGAGTGATGGCCTTCAGATCTTGCCCCATGTCAGAAAGAACCTGCCTCTGGCAGCTACTCATCACCTTCCAATGGAGAAAGTCACTTTCAGTAACCTTGTCATCTTAGAGCATGAAAGTCCTTACTGCAGAGGTCCAGTTGCAGAGGCAGAATTTGCAAGTCAACCCCCAAAGCAGCCCTTCAGATTGCAGAGTTGAATTAATTACAAGACTCACTCACGAATGCAAATATGCACTCAACTATGTGCATGCCAAGGTGCTATGAAAAACCAGTGGCACCTGATCTTTACTGAACCGTGTCCCAGGCACCACGCTGATGTTTGAGGGCAGAGCCTGCTTAGGGCCTTGGTGGCCGACATGAGTTCTGGAGTCTACTGCCAGGGTGTCCGCTGGGTTGCCCAATCCCACTCCATCACTTCCTATTTGTATTCCATCACTCGGGGGCTCATTTTCTCATCTGTAAATGAGATCATTAAAGTACTTACTGATTAGGCCTGTCAGAAGGGCTAAATTACTCAGTTCCAGCGAAGCTATCTAGGAGAATGCCAGGTGCATAATGAGCTCTGAGGAAGAGTAAGCTCTTACTAGGACATGTTTCTTCACTACAGCTTCAGGCATCTCTCTCATTCTCTTCTAGGGAAGAAACTGAGACAGGTCAGTTAAGGAAGTCACCTGTGGTAGGTCACTTACAACACGCAGGTTCAAACTCAAATCTGCCAGGTTCGAATGTCTAGTAAACAGACTAACTTGCTTTCTCACATGTTGACACCCTCGACGAAGTTAGACTAGAAGCAAAAACTGAAGTCAAGTTAAAAAATGCAATACACAGAATTTTTCATTTTTTTTAGAAGACAGGAATATAAAAAGCTGAATAGTTTGTTTTATTTCATCAGCGCCCTTACTTTTTCTCTTCTCCTTTTCTCTCGCTAATGAGAAAACGATCTGACATCACACAAAATGCAAATTATGTGCTCTTGTCTTAAATTGTTCCAGTTCATTTAGTTCGCCATGAGCATTCATTATAACTAATTAGCCTCACAGATTTTTATTATTCATAATTATTTTTCATGTTGTAATCATCATAAAGTTTAAAAATTCTGGTCATCATGACTCACTAGTCATGCCTGTCAGAGATTTCTTTTCCTCTGTTTTTTTCTTATAAGAGCACTTAGATGCTCATTATCATCAACATATTTGTAGGTGGTTAATATTCACATCCAATAAAGCCTTTAGGGGTATGCAGAGTGACCTGAGAAACACAGCAATTGTCAGGCCTCATGACAAACTGACGCTCTCTTTAATCTGAGAAAATCAAATTAACTGCCTCTGATTAAATGTAGAGCAAATTTCACTGTGTCAACTGTGTCAAGTTCAGGCTTCAAGCCGAGAGGGGCTTCTACGACTCACCACTATTCAGAAAGAAGTTGTTGTTAAGATCATACTCTAAAACTCACATAGCAGGCAAGCGCAAGCCTTCCCCAGGCTCAGGAAATGATGAGACAGCAAAAAACAAAAGGCCTCTTTCTGTCACCCAGGGAAGCGCAGTTACCCCATCAGCAATTAGAATTGAATCTAGTGGGTGCCTGTCTCTGCCTATGTGAAACGAAACTTATGTCTTTCTTTTCTGTGGATCAGCTTAGTTTCAGTTTATTGCCCCTTCTTTGTCTCCTCGAGGACAACTTCAGCTCTTCTGGTTCCATTCTTGGAATTCCAAGAGCTCTTAAAGGGCACATTGTACCCCTCCAGGTGATGCCAATAATGGGGTCTTAGTTAATGCTGAGGTGTCAGGTAGACTTTTTTGGTGACCTGTCTCCTGTCCTTCTACCCTCCCACTCAGATGCCCTTGGCCTGTCTGGTTCTTCCATTTGGTCCCTCTCATTTGTTTGGTCCCTCTGCCATGTCTAGTGCAGGCATCTTTGCTGACACCAATAGCTCAGGACATTGGCTCCATCCTCCCCACTGCCCCGCATGGAGTGTATCTTCCAAATGTCCCCACACCCTTAGAGGCACTCTTAACAGGTACAATTTCCAGTCTCCCGCAAACCTACAGTGTTCATTCTCTGTGTGCCAGTGTGCACAATTCACCGAGACGTCTCCTCTACATGCTTCTCAAAGAAAAATATTTTTATTAAAGTAATTTTTCAAATTTCATGTGTGCATCATTATAGACCAAGGTCTCTGTAAAGTACATGATGTTCACACTGAGATCAACTTTAATTAAATTAAGTTAAGTGGATATAATTCCATCTTCTACCATGCAATTGACTGGTTTTACCTGACTTATTCACCCTTTTCTCCCTTCCTTGGTCATAACCAATCATTTGACCTTCTAATCTAAAAGATTATTTGGGTTTATTTAGTTTATTTCTTTGTATTGTTGCTTTACGTACCAGATGAGTAAATCATATGGTACTTGTCTTTCTCCATCAGAGTTATGTTTATAATTATGCTGACGAAGCAAAGGTCTATCTAAGTTATTGTAAATGGCACGATTTCATCTTTCTTTCTTAACAGCTGAGTAGTATCCCAGTGTGTTTATATGCCACATCTTTCACATGTTTTGTTGTTGTTGTTGTTTTAATATAACCATCCTCTGATGGACACTTAGATTGCTTCCAGCTCTCAGCTATTGTGAATACTGCTGCCATGATGATAGGGGTCCATTTATCTCTTCAAATTAGTGTTTTGTATTTTTTGTGTAAATTCTCAAGAAGTGGGATTTATTGGATCATACAGGATTAATTTTTTTAATTTATTGAAGAAGCATGGCATTATGTATGTTTAAGGTGTGTGTCTATTTTTAATTTCTGAGGACTCTCCATGCTTTCCATTATGAATTTACGATCCTCAAAACAGTACACAAGTGCCCTCTTGTCCTCTATCCTCTCTACACTTACTGTTTCTTATCATTTTGATAACAGTCCTTCTCACAGGTATAAAATGATACCTCATTGTTGCTTTGATTTGCATTTCCCTCATAATAAGAGATGATTAACATCTTTTCATATGCCTATTGGCCATTTGTGTCTCTGGAGAATTGTCTATTCTGATGCTCTGCTCATTTTTAATTTTTATATTCTTACAGGTGCTCCTTCAGTTTCCAGGCCTGAAGTAGCAACTAAATGCTCATGATTTCTTAATGTAAATTATAAATTGTAAGTTTCAAATTCTATACTTTCTTCATAGCTCTTTTCATCTAACTAATAAGTATTCCCAACTTTGTATGTGTAAATGTAAATATTAGCTCTGTTAAACCTTTCATTTTCTCATTGCAGTAATGTAATGGTGTTCTCTTCTGCTCACTCACTAACTTAGGCCTAAGAGTCATCTTTAATTTCTTTCTTTCTCCATACTCAGCAATCTCTCAGCAAATCCTATCAGCACTAGCTCCAGAATGTAACCAGTATTGGACTCCTCACCACTGTCACTATAAAACCCTAGTATAACCCTGACACCTACACCTGGATAGCTGCTGGTCCCTCAGCTTTGACACATGCCCGTCACAGTCTATTTTCTCTGCAAAGCAGGCAGGTCTTTCTAAAGCATACATCAGCTCATCCTGAACTTGAGCGTCAAGCCTTCCAATGACTTTTCTTTAGGCTGAAAGTCCTTCCCAACTGACCCCTGATCTCCTCACTTACTTTCCTATTTCCTCCACCATCCCTTTTATCCAGGAAACTTCAGCATGGTAACCTCCCGCCTGTCCTTAAATAGAGTCCATTTATTTGACTGTCAATATTTAATGGTCCAAGTATTTTCATAAAACAATCTTCAGGCATCTTTCACAATGAGTTTTTAAATTAAGTCCTATTACTATTGCTACTTAATTGATTAAAAGATGAAGATGAAAGAAGATAAAAGAAGATGAAAATGTAGAGGTTGTACACTATTATAAAACAGATTAGAGTGAAATAAATGTGAGGAGGATGTAAATTATCACAGGTTGTTACATAGATGTTCGGGCACTATTTCTTCTGAGTCAGGTTTCTCAAGTAGATGGGTTCATCACTCCACAAAGCATTCTATCACAAATGACCAGTCCTTCTACCCTCATTGGCTTCACCACAGTGATTCTTCTTAACCCGGGCATCTCTTTCACTTAGTCACTTAAAAATGAGCATCCAGTGAAAACGGAAAGAGACTGAGGGAGGGGAAAAGGGAAGAGAGAGAAGAGGTAGAGAGGGAAGGGAAGAGGGAGGGAGGAAAAGAGACCCACAAATATTCCTTGGAGTTGAATATATTCTGCTAAAAACTAGACACACTTGAAATATCCATCAACAGAAGGATGTTTACATTATAGTCCCTTTTTTGTAAGTGGTTGACAACCCACTCCAGGGGACTCTTGTCAGTGTCTGGGGATGTTCCTAGGTGCTATATCTGCGGGGTGGGGAGACAGAGAATAGAGTACAGTGCACAGAACAATACCCACCATAAATATTTATCCATCCCCAATTTCAAGAGTGATGATGTTTGGAAATCTTGCTTTTCATGATGGAATTTTACACTGGTAACCAAAAATTATATTTGAAAAGAATGTTCTATTAAACAGATACAAATTCTGATAACACATAAAGATTGCTGAAAAATAAGAGTCAAAATTGTATATGTTTTATGATTTCAAGAAAAATTCACAACACATATAGCTCAGAGAGAAAGAAGACACAATAAAAATATATCCAAATAGCAATAGTCATTATCTCAGGGCAATCACATAGTAATCATTATTTTATTCTTTGTGTCTCTCTGTACACTTCTTCAAAGGCATATGCATTACTGCAGGTATATTTTTCCTTTTCAATAGTTCTGGTTTTCTCTCTCTAATCTTGTTGAGATAGCAGTTGAAAACTAGACCCTGTCACCACCCTGAACCTTCAGTAAATACCTGGCTGTGTATGGATCAGCCTGGCTTTGAAATTCAGAGATGGCACCATTCCCCTCACTTGTATAATTTTCAACATCTAACTCTTGCTCACTATGTCACAGGCATTAGAAGGCACTGGAAATGTCAAGATAGATCTGTGCAGAAGACGATAAAATAATGTGAAAAAGTAGTGATGAAATCATGCACAGGACATTCTGGGAGTATTGAGGAAAAAGGGGACTCTGTCTCAGCTGGCCATGTTTGGGGAAGAGGCACTACTTGAGTTGAGACTGAAGACAGATTGTCAGCACCCGCACAAGAGCAAACCTTGGACCAGGGATTAAAGTTCAGATATCAGGACAGTGAACTGTCTCTGGCGCCAGCACCCAGTTGTGGAATGTATGTGATCATCCAGAGGGCTAAGGAAAGCCAGTGGACAAGTCTGACATGTGAGATGTGTCTGATGCATAATATGTGACCAGGACGGACCCTCCACTAAGAAACAAAGGAATGACACAGGTTGAAGAAGCCCACAAATAACTTCAAAGGACAATGTCACCTTGCCCAATCAGGAACTGAAACCTGGTCTGCAGACTCATCTCTCCATCCCACTTCCATGTCTGTTTTTTCATGAAAAACCCAGGCCACCAGCTAGGCGAACGGAGTCTTAGCCTCCCTTGGCTTGCTCCCTCCTCTCTCTGCTCCCCCACTAGTGAAGCCCCAGCTTGCTTACTTGCTGCACCTGTCTGATATGTGGAGTGACCCTGAACCCACTGGGTCTGGACCTCCATTCCTTTACCTTCTAATTAAATCTCTGCTTGCTCACTCACCTAACTTTATAGTGTATTCTTTGAGTGACCGAACCCCACACAGATGAAGGGAGGACATGCCATGCCATTCTAGGTTGTGAGATAATCAGCATGAAGGTATGTGTGAGAAACATCAAATACATAGTCCATCCACACAGCATTTGTAGACCTGGAACCAACTCCGTCTTCAGGACAAGCCGCCCCTCTGCTAGGTTCCCCTGAAGGTTTGCAGTATTCAGGGATTTGGTACTGGAGCATGGAAGGAGTGATCCAGAGAAATGCTTCTGATATCCAAAAGGGTTTATTTGAAACTTCAATGTGGGCTGGCTCAGTAAAGGAGTAAGTCAGCACTGGAGAGAAAGTTCCCATGGGGAAGGACTCTTGGCTATTTTATAGGAAGTGGAGGAAGGATGGACTTTCAGGTTAATGGCAGGCACTGCTGCCATCCACTCAGAGTTGGGAGGCAGAATCTGTTTAGACATTCATTAGATGCTAATGTAGACATTGGTCAAAACAATGAGGATCCTTATCAGAAGAGATTGAGTACCTAGGACCTGCCTCCCCAGCCTCCTGGAAACACTGAGACAAAGGCCAATGGAGATTCCCCACCAAATGCCACATTCAACATGGCATAACCCCTGCCTCTCTGGGGGGGACTTGTCCTATCACTCTCCAGATGTCTAGCAATCCCTTCTCATTGACTTAATCACATAGATTTCTTTTGCAGAGGCATCTGGGCAGGACGTTGTTGCTTGCCCATACTTCCCTAGAATCCTAAAAATTTCCCCTTTTCCCATGATTTATTTTGTTCTTGACCCTAGAAAATCATTAGATTGTGAAGACAGTAAAACCTGGCAAGCTTTTAGTAAGCACAAGGTGATATTTAGCTAGATAAACAGATCTGTTTGCTCCCTAGCATCACCACCGGTTAGAGAGGGAGAAAAGATGTTGTTTCTGAGACCTACTTAGACAGAAACTGTTGGTGGGACTAGCTTCTGTGGTATAACAAACATCCCAGATGACTCTGAAAAATCATAGCAACCATTAATATAGAGAATACAAGCAGGCAACAGTTCACCATAGATGTATATATACGTATGTATGCATATTTTCCTTGAGCTGTTACTTGAGTATCATCCTTGAGAACCGTGAGAACATTCTCGGATGCAGGGACGTTATAACAGATTTTCTACACATAATGGTTGATGGTCTTTTGAACTCCTTTTCCCAGGCAAAGTGTCCAGAGAAACAATACCACCAGCATGTAGCACCATCTGGAACATGATGGAGTACAGAATCTCAGGCCTCATTCCAGGCCCATTGTGTCAAAGTTCTTAACTTGAAATCCATCCAGTGGGTTAAATTGCATGTGAAAGTCAGAGAAGCACTGCTAGAAGCCATACTCTAAATTCAGACCTTGAAACTGATGCTTGTTTCATTACAGTCGTTTAAATCTCATCTGCGTGAGCTTTGTCCTAGCCATATATGGGCATTAATATTCTTTACCTAAGATCTCCATATGAATACAACTCACATTTTCCACAGAAATAAATGGGCTTGTAGATTAAACCCTATACCAATTCCACTGAAGAAAAAACAACTCCATTTATGATGAGAGAATGCATGAAATGCAGTGAAAGTAAGCAACATTACTAAATTCCAGCTTGGTTCTGTTGATTGTCAAAGGTTGCTGAGCCTGCACTTCCTTTGTGAGAAGTGAAAGTGATAAAGAAGTGTTAAAACATCTTGCTTAGACTCTCTCAGCAAGAGGACTGAGAGAAAACTGGGAAAGGAAGACCATCATCACTGTCATTTACGACTAGATAAAGCCTAATTCTCAGGAAGCCAAAAAAGATCTGTCTTCTTACCTAAAAATCAACTCCTGTATATAGCCAACCATTCTGACAGAAATGCTGTTCTAGGGCAATACTTAAGGACTTTTAACATGCATTTGAATCACCTGGGGAGCCTATGAAAATGCAGATCCTCACTCCACGGATTTGGAGTGGACCCCAAGATTCTTCATTTCTAACTGGTTCCCAAGTTTGTAGGATGACACTCAAAGCAGCAAGTTTATAGAAATCACAGCATTAATAGGAAAGACACGGGAAGGCTTAGGAAAAGGCAAGAGAGGCGAGGCGAGGCGAGGCGAGGAGACAGCTGAGGGACTGGAGAAAAGCTGTCCACGGCTGCTGCTGAAGGTCCGCCGCTTCTTCAGAGGATGTAGAAGTGGGCATTGATCGGAGTTGGGGGTGGCGGGGGATGATGCCCTCTCCTGCATGGAATGCTTCAACCTCTCATGTATGGAGTATTTCATCCACAGAAAAACTACCTGGTCAGCTTAAACACTGAATGCCACCTCATTATAGTGACTTGAGACCGGAGCAGCTAAACACACAAACGCACACTCTTTATCTGTCCATTCTGAGGGTTCCCACCTGCTTTGTTCCTCAGATGGAAGTGGCCAAATCTCTCCATAAGGGGGCGCTAGAGGCTGGCAATGCTGCTGAGTCTAAGAACTCTGAGGAGGAGCGATTCAGACCTGCAAATAAACTATCCTTCCACCCCACCCCCCCAAAGGTGAATCTGTTTTTCGATCACCCCTACTTCTCAGGTGAATCTTGTCTGACATCTGAGCCTTAGATGGATCTAATGCACATTCATCGCACAGCCCCAGTCAGCATTCCCTCCAAGCATATTCAGTGGGCTCTTGGAATATCCCAGAAGAGAAGATTCAAGTGGCCACAAAGTTGAGGAGGGAAGTTTCTCCCGGTGCTGACACGTAGAGCCATCCTGTCCCCGGGCCCACACAGCTGTGCAGCAGCCAAGGAACCGAGTTCTGGCCCACTTTGTCAAAATGCAGAGCACAAAAGTAACTCAGGTCTCCAAATCCAGGAGTGAAAAGTGGAGTCTAATTACCCTGATCATTTCCTCTATGCACGCTAGAGTCACGGCCTTGGGTTCAATCGTGGCCTTGAACTGTCATGATAAACTCCATTTTCCTGCATTCAAAAATCATTTGTCAGCGCTTGCCGTTACCAGGTGATGCCAAACAAGTCATTTTGATCTCAAATGGCAAACAGGCTGTCAGCTCAATGTAAACAATCAGCCAAATCGATGTTTAACTGAACTGACGAGGTGTTCAGTAGTTTTGTTTTATTTTGTTTTGTTTTGTTTTGTTTTCCGTTTCCTTCTCTGAATTGACAGGTCAAATCAGTCTGAAGAAATTGCCAGCCCCAGGGAAACAAAACCTAAATTGTTCCTCTGTGCTCTTTGCAAGGAAAGGTTAGAATCACCAATCCCAAAGCTCAATGCTTCTGTTGTTGCATTCCTAACATCAGATGCAAGAAAGGCAGGGAGTAATTGGTTTGACTTAGCAAATAATTCAGTAGATTTCACTCTGCACTTTCGGAAGCACTTCATTAATTTGTCTAATCTTCTTAACAACCCTTAGAGGCATATTGTTAACCCCATTTTCCAGATGAGGAAATTGATTCCCACAGTGATTAAGTTCATTGAGCAAAAATCAGGAAGCCAGTGGGTATGGGAATCAGTTTCACCCAAGGCCTCCCGAAATCTTAGGCACTGTTGCTATACTTGTTAACCTCAGACCCACTCTGCTCAGAGGTTCATGGTGGCCCCTTTGGACATCCAGATGTCTAGAAATACTAACCAGCCACAAGTCATGGAACACAGCAGTAGCCAAGACAGAGAGACGATTTTGAAAAAGACCTGGTTACAGCTGCTCTCTTCAAAGATTTGACAAGGTCATTTTTTAGAGAATGAACATAATTATTTTCTGTTTCTTCTGCAGACTATTCTAGATCAAATGATGGGAGACAGATACTGCATTTCATTCATTCTTCTATTTGCTTATTTTTTCCTTCCTTTCTTCAAAATGATTGTGAGTATGACATAGTAGTTCAAGGCATAATGATTAGAGTCCAAGAGCTGTGAGTGTGAGTGGTCCAGGCTGTGATGCTTAAAAGTTGCAGTTGCCACATTTTCTTTAACCATTTCTCCATTGAAGGAGACTTATGATGTATCCTGACTATTCTGAATAACGCTGACATGAACATGGAAGTACCAATCCAGATAGTGATTCCTTTCTGTGTGGATACATACCCACATGTGGGGTTACTAGACCATATGTAGTTCTAATTTTAATTTTTTGAGGGACCTCCATACTGTTTTCCACAAGAGCTTCACCACTTTGTTTCCATCGACAGTACCCCAAGAATTCTTTTACTCCACATCCTCATTAACATTTGTTCTCTCTCATCTTTTGATGATAGTTTTCCTAAAAGGAGTAAGGTGCTATCTTGCTGTGATTTTCATTGTATTTCCCTGAAGATTAGTGACATTGAATACCCTTTCAGGTCTATTGGTCACACGTGTGTTCCCTTTGGGAAAATGCTTATTCTGTGGTAAAACACTTATGAAAATATAGCACAGTGGAATATTATTTGGTCATAAAAAGAGAATCATGCCATTTATATCAGGATAGATGAATCTGTAAGGCATTACGCCAAGTAAAATAAGCCAAAGACAGGCAAGTGTGGTAGTACTTACAGGTAGAATCTTAAAAACAAATTCATAGAAATTTCATAGAAACAGAGAAAACCATGGTGGTTGACAGGGCTGAGTGATGGGAAAATTGAGGTGCTATAGGTCAAAAAGTGTAAGTTATTAAGAATTTAAAAGTTACACTTACGATCATTATATAATACTATTAATGTTATTCAGTTAGAGGAAGAAGAAATTCTAAGAGTTTAAGATATAGCAACGTGAGCTAATTAAAAGTACCTTATTATAATCCTTGAAAATACTGAGATTAGATCCTAAGTTTTCTCAAAATGGAAAAAGATGACTGTGCTAACTGTGTGAGGTGATGCCATGTTAATTAGCTTGATCTTGGTACTCATTCTAGAATAGATACGTACATCAAATAATCATGTTGCACACTTTACATATCCATTGAATGTCAATTATTCCATCAGAAGTCCAATGCCAGGGAATGCCATTACACTCATTTATCCTCATTCTCTTCATCTATAAAAGGGACATAGACTTCTATTTCCCTCCTAACATTGTAAAGATTAAATGAAATTATACAAGTAAAATGCCAAGCATAGCATTTGGTGCTACAAATAATTCATTTTTATTAGCATTTATTTGTTACAGACTTTAGAAAAGATAAGGCATGCTCTTGTCATTGGATAAAATTGCAGTGCTACTTATTATTGAATATAAAGATATGGCTTTACTATGATGTATACCTTAAACATATGTATGTTATAATGCAATGTTCCTTCTATAAATAAATTAAATAAAGAAAACAGTGTAGTGCTTAACAGTATGATTCAATTACATAGTACCATGGAAACAAAGAAAAGTAATTAACAACTTGAGAAGAATGGTGAATGTCCCAGCAAAGCGGTAACATCTTTTAAAGACTAAAAGAAACAGTTTATATTGTGGATAAAGGAAATAAAGGCAGAAAAAGATCATGTCAGAATTGACATACGCATTTTGTAAGGTAACTTTGAATAGTTGAAGTACAAATAGAGTATTCCTGATCAGATCATGTGGGGATGGAGAGAGAACATTAAGTTGAAAATTTCTAATAGAGGGAAACTCTCAACAGTGGAATAGGATAGGATTTTGCCAAGGGCTCATAACTGAGATCTTAAACAGAAGCTGGATGGCCATCTCTCAATAACAAAGAAGTGGAATGTATCTTTTTTGAGAGCTTGCTTCTCATCTGCCATGCCATTTTGCACAGATCACTTAGTCACTCTGATGGTTAAGTTTCCCTGCAGATAAAAAGAGGATAACATTCAAGAAGAGATTGTGAACACCATTTACGATTGTATGTAGAGGAAAATTTTCCAAGGTTTATCCATTCAATAACAATTTGTTGTCTACTTCAGAAATGACCGGAAATGACTTTCATGTTAGGAATTCAACAGGAAACAGAGCACTACCTTTGTACTTTTGGAACTGACCTACTAGTGTGGGAGGAAAAGATAACAAATACCAGCCTATGTAAATACAGGGTGAGTTTTGTGGTGATAAGTGCTGTGGAGACACAGAGTGAGGGGGAGAGGATTTCCCCAAGGTGGGTGAGCAGAGTGCTGCCTTGCACAGGGAGACCAGGGAAGGTCTCAGAACCTGTAGACTATGAAGTCACGATCAGAGCAGAAGCAGCCAGATATGTAGAAAACATCAAGGGAGAGTAGATGCAAGCAGCCAAATGAAGATGATATGGAAAAAAGATTCAATTATCAATTGTCTTAAATGCTGGTGAGATACGAACTACAATAAGGGATATTAATGTCAAAAACAGGAAGTTAACGTAAAAACAGTAAGTCAATCATAATGAATTGCTGTAGAGGAATGGTAGGACTACAATCCAATAGGAGTGAGTTCAAGAAATGACAAGAACAGTAGGGAGGTAAGGGAGATGATGACTATAAATAACTCACAGAATTTTGCTGTAAGATGAGCAGAGACATGGGGTTGTAGCAGAGTAGAACATGAGGTCAAGGAATGGGACTTTCCCTCTTTTTCTTTTATTTCCTTTTCTTAGATGACAATTATTATAGCACATGTATATGCCAATATGACTCAAAGCCATAAACAAGGAAAGAAAAGATAGACACACAGGAAAGACAGTAAATGATGCTGGAACTTTCCTTCAAGTAGAAGAGAGGGGTTAGGATCCAGCGCAGAAGGAGTGAAGTTGGCCTCAAAGAGGAACAGGATAATTCATCTACAGCGATAGGAGGGAATGCAGAGTGAAATGGGCTCACATCCAGAAGGGATGGAAGATGTGCTTCTTCCTTTCTGATTTCTTTTGATGTCTGAATAAAACAGAGACCAAAGTTAATAGCCAGAATTTGGCATGAGGTAGGAAATACGTGTAGAAGATTTGAGGAAAGAGAGGAGATATAAATAGTCACAGAGAACAGTAAAGATGGAATGATCTAGCGCAGGGTCATCAAACTATAGCTTGTGGCCAATTCTAACCCACTGCTTGTTTTTGTAAATACTTTTGTTGGAAGAAAGCACACCCATTCATTTTGGTACTGCCTACGATGGCTGAATCATGACAGAAACCGTATGGTCCCCAAAGCTTAAGATACTTTCTGTCTGACGCTTTACAGAAAACATTTGTCAGCCTCTGCTCTAGAGAAATGAATTGAATTTTGGAGCAGTTTTAAGAGTCACAAGGTTGCTGTCATAAGTTTTTAAGAGAAAGTAGAAAACATGGACATAACTGTGTGTGTGTGCTGGGGAATGAGTGGGGAAGGAGAGTTCTCTTCAGACACCTTCAGCTGTTTAGTTACATGCAAAAAATGCAGAGAAGTAGAATTAACCAGAATGGGTGTTCAGCCCAGGCAAATACAATAAAGGGGGAAAATGGCAGAAGAACTGATGAGTGATAGACAGATGAGTAATGGACTTTGGAATCAATGTTGATTAAGTGGGGCCATGAGGGGGCAAGTGACAGTAAAATGAAGCGCCAGTGGTTCTAAGTCTTAGTGAGCTTCAGGAAATATTAAAGTTAATGTATTTTAAAGGAATTAGGAAAAAGAAATAAAGTTATAGAGGAGATGCCTTTTGGGGTAATGAAAACGCAAGATAATTAGTACAGTGAGGTGAGAATAAAATAAAGCAAATGCAATATGTACTCTTCAGAAGGAACACAATACAAATGCAAGAGATTATTTCTAATCTCCTAGACAGTATAGCTTTCCAATTTTGTGTACACATTGAGAAAACATGAACAAGGAAGAACTTTCCTTGTTTGTCTAGTTTCCGAGAAATGGGGAAATCGCATTCAGGGGGAAAATCAAAAGCAGGTAGGAGAAAGCATATGAGCTTCCAGTGTTCTCTTATTAATAACACCATCTCTCCAGGGGAATGCTCCAGCTGAAAGACACTGCCCAGGATTACTGTCCCTGGACTGGCTGAGATGACAGAAAACAGGAACTGCAGATTTCATCCCCCTACACTGTTGATGAAATGGAGCACAGGCTGAGTTATGTGAGGTTTTTCAGGTCTTTCCAAACTAAACATAGTTTGTCAGTTTTCAAAATCATAAAGAATGACCCATCTTTTTACCCTTACCCCTGACCCCATTCCCATAGCTTTTTCGTTTTTTAATCATTGTGTCTCTTACATCAAACACTTTAAATGGGGCGATTGCTGGTCTTAGCTGACTTTGTCCATGCTTGCCATTCTTCCTGATGCACCTTCAAAGTTATGGATGCATTCCAAACTGATTAAATGGGTCATAGCCTTTTGGAGAGGCCCAAGCCAGATGGTTCCAGTCAATTGTATTACTTCCAATTGGCAAACGATAAATGGAGATTTTTTTTTCCCTCAGGAGGTTGACCCTATGGTTGATGATTGATGACTTGATATTATGCCTCTCAGACTGCAGTAACATCTCACCCCCTAGCCAGAGTCTATGAATCTATTTAACTCTTGGGTTAGTCCATCTGTCCACTACAAAACACTGCATGGGAGTGTATTTATAAGTTCAGCTATATATTCGAGGATATATGTACCCATTTATTTTCTTCAGTTTTCATGGAGATAGAGAGCTACAGATAGTGCTATGTATACATAGATATAGATATGCCCATCATCTATTGGTTGTGAGGAAATAGAGATGAAAGGGACAATCCTACTCCAAGGAGAGATGACAAAACAGTCTACCAGCAAGATTAAAAAAAAAAAAAAAAAAGACAACAGAAAAGAAGTATGATAAGGAATAACATAGATGCAATCAGGAGGAAAAGAGAAATACATCCAATTCGGCCTCAAACAAGTTTTCTCAAACTCAGCACTATCAACATTGCAGACTGGAAAATTGTTTGTGGCAGGGGCTAGTCTATGCATTGTAGAACGTTTAGTAGCACACCTGACCTCTCTCCGTTAGATGCTATCAGCAACACTCCCTCCCCAACCACATTTATGATAATCAGAAATGTCTAAAGACAGCATCGATTATCCTTCAGGGCAAAAGGAGGCAAAATCACCCACTTTTGAGACCCACTGGGTTAGAGCACCAGGGAAGGTTACTTAGAGCGTGTTAATGCTAGAAATGAGTCTTCAAGGACAAGTAGGCATTTTTTCAATGAACAAAAAGAAAATAAATTTTTTGTAAAGCCAAAGAAATAGAACATAAAGAGATAGACTATTTAGGCAATAGTAAGTAAGTTTTTGTCTATACCCTAGACGAAAAACACAGGGCAGACTGCAAAGACAGACTGGACTCTGACTAATTAAAACATTCACATTTTGAATATATTTTAGCAGTTTTATCAGAAATAGCTATGCAGCTATTCAAAAATGCAGACATCTGATTCCAGTCTTACTGAATCAGAATTTATGAGAGTTGGATCCAGGAATGCATATATTATAAAACCTGGTAGCACAAAGAATGATCAAACCTGGTTATTTGTTAGGTTTGGTTCTTTGTTAAGAAAATGGAATCTCATTGCAAATCTACAGAATTAGTAAGAGCAATGTCACAAGATCCCCCACTGATGTTTTAAAAATAAAAAGTTCTACTCTTGTCTAAAGAACATCTTTTAAGAACACAATCCATCATTAATGACCACCAGTCATGAACATAGGCTGGTTCTGCACTTTCACAGTTAAGAAACAAGAGGAATTTACATGAAAACATGTACAGTTTGATCATTTTTTTCAAATTTTTCCCACATGGCAATTGAATGCTTGTTAGTAGCATAAAATATGATCATATCATAAAATTATATGGGAAAACACGTAAAGGGTGAATGTCACCATTAATCATAAAATAATGTCTTATGACCCCAAATCTAATCCTGACATAAATCTGCATTTCCCAGGATCAAAAACCACACTTAATATTTTAGAACCAAGGAAAGACAGAGAGAAATTTGGAATAATGAAAAGAAAAGCAGTTCACATTTGTCATTCCCTATTAATATACTTTAATTCCAGACCGAATTAGAAATTTAACTTACAGGAAATGGAAGAATATCTAACTATGAAGACTAATAATAAGAACCATTGGAAGATCACCAATAATTCACATAAGTAATGGTTTTGTCTAAAGAATAATTATTTCATTGGACAGATGAAAAAAAAAGAATTGAGGTGCTGAGTGGCATGTTCTTGGTCTCACAGCTAATGGACAGTGGAATCTGAATGCAATCCCCAACCAACTTTCACCCTTTTGATCCTGACCACACTGGGTTAAACTGAATTGCAAATGGATGCATCTTCAAGCCCCAATGATAACACTCTATAGGCTTAATCATAAAGTGTGAATCAGTTTCTCCATCTGTAAATATGAAAAATAGTAGTATCTAATCTACCAGATTTTTATGATAAACTAAGAGCAAGTCTGAGAAAAAAATATTGTACAATGCAAGTCATGACAACATCCATTTCAGTAAAGATGGCAGAATATGTATCCTGAGACCCTGACTTCACACCTCTGCTCTATTGCAAACATACCAAATTTAAAAAGATATGATAAAGAAATAATTTGTGATTTATCTCAATGAATCCTAAAGGAATATCAGAAACACACAGAAGTGAGCAAGAGCTCTGGTTTAGGTTTTTGACTGAGATCTGAAACAGGAGGAAGATCCTAGGAATTCATCAGCATTGAGAAAAGTGGACCGTTCATTCAGGAGAGAACTGGAGCATAAGATCTAGCATGGCTCTCCAATCATCTGGGGGCTACCAAGAATATTGAGAGTTAACTAGAATCATGGTTATGACCATACTGAGTTAATTGTTTAGTGCAGTGGAGAAGCATGGCCTTAGATAAGAAATCAGATTAAGTCAAGGGCACACTCTGGGCAAATCTTTAATACCCTACCTGTGAAATGATCTGAGCTGCAACCAAAAATCCTGACCTGAGGTGGGAAGTGGAGGGTTGACCAGAGAGGAGAACCCAATTTTCTAGACATGAACATGGACCTGGGTAGAAAGAAAGAAAGTGAAAATTCTCAGCAATGGAAATCTAAGGATTCCTACTGTTTCAAGGCCACGTCTAGTACAATGTCTTTTAAGAAGTTTCTTGACTCCACAGTGCCCCATTCTACTCTGCTTTGCGTAGGATAAGACAATACTGTAGAGTTAGCAAACTAGTCTTTAGAGAGACAGTCTGGGTTTATATGCAGGCTCTGCTGGAGAACTTTAGCAATATAGCTCAAGCTGTGCCTCAGTTTCTGCATTTGTGGAATAGGCATGATGATATTACTGACCACACAGAGTGATAATTTCACTGGTCACCTCATAACTAATCTCAACATAAACACTCAACAAACAGCTGCTATTTTGACCCTGCATAATTGTGATTATCTCTGACTAATTGTGATTATCCTATAAAATTGTGTGTCTATCAAATGCACATTTCTCAAGAGTTGGAAACTCTCTAATGTATCTCCAGAGTGGAGAGGTTAGGTTGATAGGCTAGGAAGCTAGCAACATGATACCAACTGGAAGTAATAAAAGACAATTAGCTATGAAACTAGAAAAAGACGATGTGTTGAAAAGAAACACTAGGTGAGAAAAAAAAAGCAGATGTAACTTTCTTTTCTAACTTGCTCTGATAGACTGCATGGCAGTGGACAGGTCATTCCTATACTCTAAGACTCTACTGTCTCATCAATAAAATGACCATACAGGGCTAGGAGACTTCTAGGATGCCCTTTAAGATGCTAGGACTCTGAGAAACATGCATCCAAAAGACGTGCTCAGAGACTCAGAAATGAGCTATTTATTATTACATAAAACCTTCTGAACAATGAATTAAAATTATATAAAGTCATGGTCTAGAAATTGGACAGTGAGCTCTAAGGAAAAAGGAATATAGTCTCGGTTTTCCTCCATGGTTTAAGTTGGATTTCACCTACTCATCTTTGAAAAGGATTGCAGAGGACATAAAAGGTTTCCACCTTTATGTGGTTTACAACTAATGGAAGACACAAAAGAAATAAATAGTGAAGTAACTGCATTGTGATACATGCTATGAGGGAAATAGGGAGTTGAAGTCAGGAATGATGTTGTTCTTGTGATGGGGAGCTGGACAGACATGGTCAGGGACCTTCACTGTGAGTTACTGGAATTCAACTGAGACCGTGATCTGAAGAATAAGAAGAGCAGGACGAGAAACAGTCAAGCAATAAAAGCAGCCAGCACTCAGACGAGGAGACTAGAAAGAAGTGGGCATGTTGGAGGACCTACAGAGAGTTCAGTTTCACTGGTGAAAAAAAGGAGCAAGATAGAAAAAAGACACGAAAAGACCCAGGAGGGAGCCATGATCTTGGAGTGCCTAGAGAATTATCTATGGTTTAACTTCACGGACAGTGTTTCCTCAGCAGAACAGTATAGCAAATGTTGACTGAGTCCTTAGTACTTGCTAGGTGCTGTTCTAATGGCCTTTCATTTATTAATGTATCTAATCCTCACAACAACCCTTTGAGGTAGGAGCTATTATTACCCGTTTTACAGATGAGGAGTCTGGACAAAGAGAAGTCAATTCATTTGCTTGTGAAGATCGCACAGCCAGGACATTTTTAAACCAGATTGCCTGACTATGTGCTGTCCTAGTGTGTTTTATAACTTGGAGGTTTCAGGCACTGGATGTGCAGACTGAGAACATTGGAAGTGATGCTGATTTCCCTTTTCCCTACCAGAGGAAGAAGCCATGCTTTAAAGACACAACAGTAGATGAAGTGTTTGTGAATGCCATGAGCTCAGCTCTTTCCAAATTAAAATTGTGACCCTCAAAGGAACAGACCAGTGAACAAGGGAGCTGATGTTATTTGAAAGACTGATTTTCTTTAACATATCTGGTGACATCTTTAACCTGTTAGACTCAGTGAAATAAACCTCAGTGTAAGCTCGATGGATGCTAGTCAGAACCAGTTTATTCTGTTAAAATAACTGACTCATGCCAGCTAGTACAGATGTCGAGAATACTTGGTGCCTCAAATTTCTCATGAATGGGGAGGCTCATAGATTTGTGTGTAAGTATAAATAGATAGAGGGGCTAGGTAGACACAGAGGGGGAAGGAGAGGAGAGGGAAGGGGAGTTGAGAAGAGGGGAGAAGAAGGGAGGGGAGGGAAGGAAGAAGAAGAGAGGAGAGGAGAGCAGAGGAGAGGAAGGTATTACATGTGAAGTTATCTAATGACATGGCTATTCTTATTATACAAGATTAAAAAATAATGGCAATTGACACACATATTGAATACTCTGTGTGTTACTTGTTTTCCAAGCATGTTGCATGAATTCTTTTCACCCTTTCAGCAATTTCTTCAGGCATATATAGTTATCCCCATTTTACCAATGAGGACCCATGGCACAGAGGGATTAAGTAACTCATTCAAGGTCACAGAGTTAGTAAGCAGTAGTGTCAGGATTCAGGCCCAGGGCACTCACCTCTGAAGCCTGTTCTAACCACTATCCTTGACTCCACCACATGCACATCTTAATTAGCTCTCCTTTACTGGTGGCAGCAAAGATTCTTATTCTTTTTTGCATTTTCTAGTCTCACAATATACACTGTAGCAACACTGAATAAAATTTCTGATAGCTGTCAAAGAGAGAAACCAATTAAAATGGAAGAAAATGTCAGTTTCTTTTTTGCAGGGGAATCCTTAAAATAACATTTTATCACACCTCCCTGACTTTGTCTTTAAAGAGGCAGGCTATGACATCTGGGTCTTCTAGGTGAGGTGCTCATATCCTGTGTTCCTGCCCCCACAGTCCCATCTAAAGTTACTTTGGGGCATCCAAGAGCTCTGACAATCTACCCTGTCCATGTCTGCTCTTGAATGGTGTCCAGCATATCCTGTAACCCAGCAGCCAGAGTTCCATAGCATGTATGTGTCCATAGGGAGAACAAAAGCCTCTTGGACCCAGGTATGTTAACAACAAACTTTCTTGGGTTTGGTAACACCCACGCATGCCCACTACAGAACAATTAATCACAAAAATTGTCATTCTTCACAATTATGTCCATCTCTTATAGTATTGGGTATATGACTGAGGGAAGAGACTATCTCTTATATGTTTCAAAAACTTTCTGGATTTTTTCTCTAATTAAAGACATTGTTAAGTATTTCTTTTTCTTTTTGGATCTTCTATACAAAGGCATCATATGAGAAATATCTTTTTTTAATTTCTGGATAAAACCTCGATTTTATGTTTTATTTTGTAGAAAGTCAAATCTGTTGTAGCCATCTCATTTCTCTGTTACTAAAAACTCAAGGTTAATTCATTCAGTGGTTCTTTCTTTTTTATCTATCTATCATCTATCTCTCACATACCTACCTACTTACCTCTGTATCTATATATCTCTGTATCTATGTCTATCAGTTTACAGGCCTCTTGACAGAAACATCTATAAAACGAAAACAACTCAAAGTTTGTAAAATATCATATTTTCTCTACAAAGAGAAAAGGAGAATTACCTTTTCAATAAAACTAAGTAAGATTAAATATAGAAAAAAAGAAATGCACATGGTTCTGCAAACATTGCAGCCAAAAAAGCCCATCTAATTCATCACAAGCTATTGTGAATTTAACATTCTTTGGTAAAAGTTGTGGCTATATCTGGACTCCAAATATAACAGCTTCCAAGATAAACACCTGCTTAAATATGATCACTTCCTGTTATTCTCTTTGTCATGATAAATTTTTGACTAATGCTGGTCTTAGAAAATTAGCTTCTTTCTTATTATTGATTTATTTGAGTAGGATGCCTAGCTACTACCCACAGCACCCTCCAACCCAGGGCAGAAAATTTGATCTTATCCCAATGAATTACAGCATTTTACTAGCCAATGTTTCGTCTAGGGATGCAAAAATGAACAACCATATTAAGAAAATAAGACTCTTTTTTTTTTTTTAATTCAGTTTAGAACTGGAAGTAAAAGATCACAAAATTACAGTAAGTTATATTAGGTATTCACTAACATTTTTCTCACTATGTAGAAATACTATGTAGAAAAGCAAGAGAGAAAAGGAGATGGAGGAGGAGGTGGTGGAGAAGAAGGAACAGAAGATGGAGGAGGAGGATCAGGAGAAGGTGGAGGAGGGGAGGGGAAGGAGGAAGAGAAGGAAGAGGAAGAGAAGGAGGAGAGGAAGAAGAGAAGGAAGAAAGCAGAAGACAGATCTAAAAACCCCATTTTAATCGTTTGTCTCTTCCATGCTTGCAATCAGCTCCACATCTGAGCTCACATTAAGCTGGAGTTCCCACATGTATTTGCAAATTTTCTAACGAATTTTAATTTCTCCAACATTCTTTCTGCAGCCATACTAACTATTAAACTACAGTTGACCCTTGAACAACTCAGGGATTAGGGGAACTGATCCCAGAGCAGTCAGAAATCTGCATATAACTTGGTTTATTCTTTTGACCCTTTTTATTATGACTTGCTTTTGCCATAAAAACATTTTTATTTTTATGTAGTTAAAATTTAGTGATCGTTTATGTAAACCTTTGCCTCTCCCAAAACATAACTACTGCCTGCTGCTGACTAAAAGCCTCAATGATAACATAAACAATCAGTGGGCACATATTGTGTATGTGATATGTATTATAAATTATATTCTTACAACAAAGTAAAGTAGAGAGAAGAAAATGTTATTAAGAACATCATAAGAAAGAGAAAATAAATTTATCTATTGTACTCTTCGCATGACTACAGTTAAGTTTGTGTCCTCTGTTTACAAGAAAACCTGAATATAAGTGAACCTGAGCAGCTCAAACCCATGTTTTCAAAGATCAACTGTACTGGCTGTCCCCAGGTTGGAATGTACCTTTTCATATCTCTGCATTTTGCACATATACCCTCTATTTGGGTTATGAATTGCTGTATTACAAACCATCACAAAACTTGGTGGCTTAAAATAATCCTTTATTTTGCTCACATTTTAGAGGTTCATAAATCTAGGAAGGGCCTGTGGCTTCAGCTAAGGTGCCCGGAGCTAGAAGCACATTTAAGATAATAACTCCACTCATTTCTGGTGCCTCCACATGAAGCTTCCTGTCCTTTCCTCAGTGTGATAATTTATCCTCTGAACCCTTCCATGGCTCAGGCTTCCAACATGTGAGGGCTTCAAGGAGGTACACTCCCGAGATGTTTTCTAAGTGGGCACAACCTAAAAGCAGGAGTCCCAAAGGGCCCAGGTGGAAGTTGTGAGTTTCCTTAAGATCTAACCCACAAGTCATACAGAATCCATTTGTCTCCATTTATTGACCAAGAGTAAATAAAACGCCAACCAGATTCAAGGGTTGGTGACTATCTAGGACGAGAATATCTTGAGATGTGGTTCATGGAGATACCAGACGAGGTCTTTAGAAATCAGCTCCAATCCACCCATCTCTATCTAAATTGAGATTTCCTTATTGTCCTGGTCACACATCCTTGGGTTCTTAGCACAAACACTCCCTTTCCTAAGAAGTCAGTTTTTCTTCACATGTACATACTTCAGTCACAGGATGTGTTCCATCTTCTTGCAGTACAACATTCAAGTCCATCTCTGTACTGGACTCTTAAAATCAAACACCTTGAGAAGATGAAAGATGTCTTAATTCATCTTTGCATCTGAGACCTTAACTTTTCAAGGGTACTCAGTAAATGTTAGCTGGGTGAATAAGCATATATACGTCAACACATTTGCTCCTTAGGCTGAACAATATCAATAGATTGATTCAAGTGGAATACTTGCTCACAGAGATGTTTCCAGGTCAGGATTATGTCAGTTTGTGGACCCTTTTTCCTATGACATAATCACACAAGATGTCAGTTAAGATCAGGATACAGCAAATTGATTCCACTGAAAATAGTCAAAGCAATTGATGTCAACATGTTTCAGAATCCAACTGTCTTGAGGAGCCCTACCTTTCTCACCTACATCAAGCAAACTTGTGAGCAGTCAGGACCCCTAAAAGTAGGATAGGACGAAATGAAACAGAGATTTAATCAGAGGGAAATGATTTTTCCATGTCTCTAATTACAATACTTAGGGAGTCTCCATTTGACTGTGAGCTAGGCTGATGCTTTACTAAGGTTGTGCTATACACCTTCTGTCTAAGAGAAGATGTGAGCTAATCCCAGCAGAAACATGAGACATTTTTAAGTTCAAATAACCATGAAGCTGAGCTACTCATCCCACTTATTACAAGAGAAAATTGATTATTCTCAGTATCTTCTATCTTACTGAGTTTAAACCTAACACATCTCAGGAGGCTGTGTGTGAATGTGAATGTGTGTGTGTGTGTGTGTGTGTGTTAAGAACACTGAGATTGACCCTCTTAAATTTTGAAGTACATTGCACTCTTAGTTGTAAGTACTTTGTTATGCAGCAAATCTCTTAAATCTCTGTGTATTCATTTTGTGTAACTGAAACTTTATACCCATTTAATGGAAAACTCTCCATTAAACCCAAATTAAAATAAAAAACAAAGAACACAAGGAAACTTCAGAAGGTGTGGATGTCTCTTATCTTGACTGCACTGATGGTGTCACAGCTGTTGGCATATGTCCAAACTCAGACTCATCAAAGTGCATGCATTAACATGTGCAGTTTTTTGTATATCAATTACATGTCAATAAAAATGCATTAAAAATCAGCTAAAAATTCTTTTGGTGCTGTTTTTTGTTTTTGTAAAGAATAATAAGGACCATACCCCAAGAATTAACTGAGGAGATCAATGCAAGAAAAAAAATCCACAGAGATCACTGATTACTAAAATCAGGAGAAATCCTTAGAACTAAGGCAATAGGAAGATTAATTCAGGATGTAGCAATGGATTGAATGAAGGCCCCACACCTCCTTGAGAAAAGTTTGTTAGAGATTTTTCTTTGGAAAGTCTGTTTGACTCATTAGGCCATTCAACTAAGTGTTAACCTCCAGATACAGCTCAGTAAGACATTATACAAATAAGATAAGGAAATGAATCTATGGGACTATTTAAAGAATAGTAAATACAATTAAAAGGAATCTGGAAGTGTATGACAGTGGACAAGATTGCTTAATGAAGCTATTTGATAATCACCAAGATGTTCCAGACACAAAGCAGGTCATATAGTGTAACTTACTTAGATGTTTATTAATTTTGCCCACGTGGCTGCCTGGAGACTGTGTGTTCTTAGATCTGCTGACTTGGAAACACTTTTATGATGCCACATCTCAGAAAGAAGTGTCAGCACTTTGCATCCAAGACTTTCCTTAAACACTAGAAATGGTTCACATGTGCCCAAAGTTTATAAAACATCATGAACCAGAATTTGGATCTCCAAAAAGAGCATGGCTAGAGAATAGGAGATTGGCAACCAGGGCCAGATTGCAAATACCTTCAGGTTTGTAGCCCACACAGTCTTTGTTAAAACTGCTTAACCCTGCCATGTATCATGGAAGCAGCCAACAATATGGAAACAACTTGGTATATCTGAGTTCCAATAAACTTCATGTAGGATCGTGGAAATTTGGATTTCATTTTCACATGTCACAAAATTGTCTTCTTTTGATATTTTTCACCTATTTAAAAATGCAAAAATATTCTTAGCTGGCAGACCAAATAAAAACAGGAGGAAGGTTTATAGTTTGGTGACACCTCATACAGTAACTCAAGTTACTGACAGGAATGAGAGATCAATTTTTTTGAGTGTATTCATATCCAAATATGAACTAGACTTACCTTATTAGACTTATCTTGCCTTTGGAGCTTATTGGATTGAACTTCTACAAAGTGGAAAATGAGATTCTCTCTGCCTCTCTCTCTTCTTTTCCCTCTCTTTCCTGTGTGTGTATGTGCCTCTGTCTCTCTTTCATATCTATTTTTGTCTCCAACTCCATATATCTATGTTCATCTCAATCTGTCTCTGTCCCTCTCTTTCTTTATCTCCCTAATAAAGATGAAAGATAAATCAATTTCTTTTTATCTCCAACTCACCTCTCAGTTCCAGTCCAGGTATACTGCAGTGCTATTTGCCTTTGAACACATTTTTAAATGTTGGTGAAGAAAATTAAAAAAAGAGTATATTGTGTCATGAGAAAATGATATTAAATTCATGTTTCTGTAACTATAAATAACATTTTTTGAGAATACACACAAGTAATCACAGTATAATAAAGAGGTCTTTATATGTAGTAGGAAAAAAAGAATTCTTAGAATCTGAAAGTCCCAGTGCAGGTTCAAGCTCAACAAGATAAGTATACGTAACAATCATTTCTAAGCAACGCAACCAAATGGCAAGGTAATTTTAAAGCATTTTTTTCATGATAATAAATTCAGTCTTATTTTAATCGCTTGCTCAATATTTAATCCTTGTAAATGATACAGCTGAGATTCAAACTTGTCATATTCTAGAAATGCTTCTACTCTACAATGATGTATTCTATTTTCTATCAGGTTTTCTTCTCCTTATGTAGGCAGTGCTATGGATAGGGCTCTAAAAATAATCAGGATAGAGAATGATTTCCTTAAGGCATACAATACAATTTCAGAGGAGGAAACTGAGTCTGAAAGCTCTAATATGAGCTTCCAAAGAATCCTTGCAGTTTCTCCATGGATGGAGAGCAGAATAATTATTTTGTGGTCTGTTTCTGAATCAGAGAAAGGTAATGATTATCACACAGTTTTAGAAAATAGATGAGGTTGAAGCTGCAATAGACGCAGTTCTGGCTCTGAAAGTTCAAGGTGCTAGAGAGAATATCTTCCTAGCTTCTTGTCAGGTAAGACCACACCCTTCTTCCACACTGTACCTCCAGCACAGAAGAGACCCACCTCCATATATCTTATGATAGATCACTAATCCATCTAGAGGTCACATATGCTGATAAAGAAAAATTGCCAGTTCACTAAAGAAATCAGCACTCAGGAAGTAGAAAACCAGACAGAGAAATTGTAACAGTGACCAAGAGAAATAGAACAGGTGTGGCTTTAGTCGAAATCCTGAGTAAATAGATGAAAGAGCACTTAGCAGAAAGATGTCTCCCAAAATACACTTCAGAGTTTAAAAAAAAAGGTAACATGATTTTCCCATTAAGTAATTCAATAGCTTATGGGTAAGAGCTTTATTATTGACCTAAAGGAACAGGAAAGAGAACTATCAAAAAGCACAGAGCAAAATCTAAAAATCTGAAATACTGAAGATAAAGAAGAAAAATGGGGAGTTAAGATCCTTGTCCAAAGGCATAGCTGTTCCAGTTCGATCCCCTCTTCAATTACTTCAGTTGTCAGTTCCTGCAGGGTTTACTGCAGCTGCAGAGATCTAGGGTCCACCCTCCTTAGGGCTGTCCACATCTAAAGACTGTGCAGTACTTGGTTATAGCAGGCCACCATTTTGTCCCAACCTTGAACAATTCTGATGGCCCATGTTTGTTCCAGAGCTCCCTATGGGGTTGGAAGAGACTTACTCAGGTCTTTGACATAATTCAACATTTCCGTCTACCCAATCTTGTTTTCCTCTCTTCTTTTCCAAAGCAGTGGATTCCTAATAACTACTCTGCTAAACTCCATCCCATCTCCATCAGAAATTCCAACCTACAATTGTTATTTAGAGCGGTCTAAGAAGGCAGGGGCTATGAGAAGTTTTGGAGATGGACCACTTGCTCTCCAATTAGCAAGGACAGTTTATTTCTGGACATCATCAGTCCCTGTTACCCTAAGAGGGTGCACTTTCACCAGGAGACACAGGCAAGTTCCCATAGAACCCTTAGCTATGACAAGTTCCAGGTGCTTAGTCACTCAGAGACCCTTCTGTTCAGGGACCAGCAGGGGAGGAAAGGATTATCATCATAGCAGGTGACTCTTCAGGGCAGATGGACTACTGCTACAAAAGGGAACATGTGCAAGAGGAATATCTGTAGCACCTAAAGAGCCACACAAGCATGCTGGTAATCTCTTGTTCAATAGCAACCTCTCCCAAGTGCTATTTCACAACTAGAAAACATGAAAAAAATTTTACATTGTATTGTGGGAGAAAATCTATAATTCAAGAATCTCATCTCCAGCTCAATTTTTTTTAATGTATACCAGCAGCAATAAATCAGAAAACGATGACTTACAATATGAAAAAAATAGAAATACATCTTGGAGGATGTGTACTTTCTTACCATAAGAAACTATTTAACACAAAAATATTAAAAACTGAAGACCAATCGTCCTGTTAGAGAGGGTGTGCCTAGAGTGCATCTTAAAGTTACCTTCTGAGAGTCACACATTTGAAAATATTGACACCAATAATTCAACTCTATAGAATATAATATGCATACATATATATGTGTGTATTTTAATGTCTATTTCTCTATAGATCCTGAGATTATTGGTAAATAGAATATTCTGCAAAATGAAGTACAGTCTGATTTATTTTTAAATTTTAAATTGTATAAGGTAAAAGTCCAAATATTATCACAGGTACTGATATTTTTTCTTCCTTCAGAGTATATTTGCCCAATAAATATTTTGACAAAGTAGAACTCACCAAATAATTTCCCTATTTATATTTTTAATGTTTCCAAATTAGATGCTGCAAAATCAGGCCTCATCAATTTCACTTCATCCTTTTATTAAATATAAATTTAAGTAACAATAACAACTCCAATGAATATTCCTTTTTTAACCAAGTCAAGATGTTCCAAAGCACGGAGAATTTCAAAATTATATCTTATGCATTATTTGGGTGTTCCTTCTCTAATGTTTTAAATTCTTACTTTGATTTTGCTGTGATTAATGTCAATGACTTCTCATTTCCAAGCTTTGTTTTCAATAATTATAATTCAACAAAACTGCCAAAACCTGAAGTTTCATGGATCCCATTCATCAAATATTTGATTAAAGTATTACAACAGATTTTGATTAAAAAGAAAAGCAATTTAGAATTGAGAAGATTTAGTTGCAGTAAATATCAATACAATGTCTGTGTAGATCACATATGAGCTTTTAGAAGCAGTTGTTCTCAAGTTTAAACTTCTCTCAGCTCTAGCTGATGATGGAGAGGAATGAAGAGTGTGCCCACAGTGAAGAATTTTTAATTATTTTTTCATTGTGGCAAATAAGTATAACACAATTAACCATCTTAACTATTTTTAAGTGTACAGTTCAGTCAAGGTAAGTATTTTATATTGTTGCAATAAGGGCATTGCAACCAGAAAAGATCTAGAATGCAAAGACAAGTAAGGGTTTATAGTCAATGAACAGAGTGAAGACGTCAAAGAATTATTAAAGAGGAGACATCAAAGCAGGGGATTTTTTGCCAAGTCAACATAGACTTGACAGGATTTATGCGGAAGGAAGTCCAAGAGTTTAGATATCAAGGTGAGGAATGAGAATACTGTATGACTCTCCTTCTATCAGGTATCTAGCGTAGCCTAATTCATAGATTAAATGTATAATGGTAGTTGTGATGGTCTGAGGATGAAGGAAATAGGAGGTAAATACCCAGAAATGGAATTAGTAAATCATTTACATATAAGGTCATCATTAGCATAATGCTTTCCCATTTATTTGTGTTTGCTTTAATTTCTTGAAGCAATATTCTGTAGTTTTCAATGTGCACATCTTTTGCCACATTGAAGAAGTATGTTGATTTATTTTCTCCATGTTAATTTTGCCTAACATCAGAAGTCTTTACAGAGACCTTTTCAATAGTTATAATCGAATACTTAAATTGACTTCCTCACTCTACTATAAATTTTATTTTTTTAGTCAAGAATACTCCTTATGTTTGATAAACATAAATGTGTAACAATATCACTGTTTACAAGCACTGATGTAATTGTGTATATAATTTACACTAGAACCTAGGCTTCCAATAAAATCATTCTAATTTTTTCTCACTTATACTTCATGTTTAGTTCGTGTTCTTCATTTGGAACTATGCAAAATCATATGCATTTTAGTTTAGGAAATGTGGCATTTTCTTCTTTTTGATATAAAAACATTTATTAATGTTTGAATGGAGCTTTCAAAAGTCAAGCAGATTTAATTTGAAACTTATGAATAAAAGATTTGCACTTAGATTAAATTTTTCTCTAAGGCACCTGTGTCTTTCCTTTATTGATCATTACATTGCACGAGGAAATTGTGCTAATTCATTGTGTTGTTATTTTAATTAATGCTCAATTGAATGTGTTCTTTCAGAAATGCAACACCAGCATCTCCAGGCAGGAGTCAGCACACTGGACTCTTTTCTTAACGTGTTTCTCTTTTTCAAAGAGAACTTGCATGCTAATGAAGAGAAAATCCTCTCAGTTTCTAGCTGCAATCAGTTTAAATAAATTATTTTAGAAGAAAATTAAACAAGAACCTCAAGAACTTAGTCATATTCCATATGAAGGGTCAAGACTACCTGTGATTTTATAAATTAATTCATAGTTTGTAACCCTTCTTCCACGTTAAAATATATAAAATGTTAAGACATTTAAGGAGAAGTTTTAGAGAACTTAAAGTGTAATAAATGGCAGAAATGGGAGTTCCTATCCCTCATCTTAAATCTAGGGACAGATCTCCCAGTGGCCATCCAGGTGCTTATTATAAGCCTGAGAAGTTTAGGAAGCAAAAATGAACTCATATCTGTTCACTTCCAGAAAAAACTAAATAGGCAAAAACTGACTTAAGAGGTCACCATAGTTGATGCTCCCTGGTGGCTTAGACACTGATTGGGATGTGAACCATGTAAAAACCCAAGAACCCAGTTTCCGGACTCGGGGCTGGAAGAAACAACCAAAATAAATAAAAAGAAATAATTAAAAGTAATTTCTCCCCTTCCTTCCTTCCTTCCTTCCTTCCTTCCTTCCTTCCTTCCTTCCTTCCTGCTTCCTTCCTTCCTTCCTTCCTTCCTCCTTCCTTCCTTCCTTCCTTCTTTCCTTGCTTCCCTCCTTCCTTCCTTCTTTCCTTCCTTGCCTCCTTTCTTCCAAATGGCTCTTCCTCTTCTCCTTTCCTTCCTTTCTCTCTTTCCTTTTTTTTAAAAAAAAGAAAATGATACCTTTAGCAACAGTAATTTTGGAATTAATTACATTGGCCATGAAAATGAGCCCAAAGTGACTGGTTCCCATGAACCAGTAGATGGTTCATGAGTAAAATGGAATGAGAATTTCATTCTTCCTTATATGGATAGGCAAGGGATATTGTAAGGTGCTTAAAAACTTAGAATTGTATTTTCTGTTACCTGTAAGCTTAGAAAGAAGCCATTAATGTTAACACATTTGTCCATGTAGAGAATTGGAGAGTTCTCAATGATGAGGAAAGGGTCTCATAAACATTCAGGAGACATCTCAATGAATGAATGAGTCAAGTTTAAAAAGTTCCTAAAATCGGACAGCACCACCCAGCTCTTCACAGCGTGTTTTTGAGTGAAAGAATTTTCCTGCTCATTGTATCCTTCCTCCACTCCTGAAAATGTACTGAGTTCCATTGGTCAGAAATCTATTAGCAAGGTGAAGGAGGAATAACTAAAGCTATGGTAGACGAAAGAGAGACAGTCTGTGGCACCTCATCCCTACCTTTGTGTGCAATCAATTTGAATCAGGTTCTAGTTAAGAGATAGAACTTCAAACAAAGTTATTAAGTTTTGATTATTATGCTACACTGGACAAATTAGTGAATGAATTGTGATTTCTTCATGGATAGAAGGTATAAGATGTGTGCATTAGCTAAAAGTAAAGAAAAGATTCGTGAGCTCAGACCTAAATTTTTTCATTCAAATGAATAAGGAGAACCTCCTATAAAGTGGGTTTGAATAGCTAGTGGAGGGTGAGGGGTGGCTGGAGCACGTGTTTCTATCAAACAAGAAATCCTACTTACTTAGTATACTAATTCCACTTCTCTTATCAGCCTTCATGTGGCCAACACGTGATTGCTGAAAACCTCCAATTTTTCTACAAACTAGTCATGTCTTTATTTTCTTAAAATAATTCCAGAAACCCAAAGGACTGTGAATATAGAAAAGGTGCCATGTTATCATCCATAAGGTCATATTTTCTCTTTTCCTTGCTCCACTGCTCAGGGTTCTGCAGTTAGCCTTTGCCTACAACCTATATATGGAGTGTCTCTTTTTGAAATCACTCATGGCTTCTCTTTCTAATTGCTAATCCAATGCAAAATGTACAAATTTTAACACAGCTAACCTCTCCCTTCTTGTGTCCCCCTTTTCTTGCAGCTTTTGTGATACATCTCCCAAGTTGGATTTATAAAACTTAGAGATTTCAAAATCTGCAGTCAGACTTCCTGAGTTTCAAATCCAGATCCAGCTGAATTTGTGTCCCTTGGGACATTATTTATCCTCCTTAGGTCTTCATTGACGTATGCATAAAATGAGATAAATACATATTACTTGGCACTGTGTCTATTATAGAAAAGGCATTCAATTAACACTAATTTTTACTATTTTCATTGTCAGAATAGCTTTCTCTCCCTCAAACTGTTTCTTTCTTCTTTTTTCCCCCTTTTTTTAATTTTAAAGGAAAGGTGTAGGCAGGAATGAAGGTCAGTAGGCAGGCAGGAAGGAGAGAAGCAATTTTATTTTAACTTAGTTGTTCACACAGGTTGCTTACCCCTAGGGACCAGGAATTAAACCTAAGGGTTGTGGCTTGCTTCTTTAGAAGCCATTGACCTAATCTCTGCTCCACCAGGGCACACTTGCACCTTAAACTTTCAAGCTTCTACCTCTCTTCTGAATTGCAAATCCAAATATACAGCTGTTTATTGAAAGTTTCCACTTCATATCTCATTATCTCCTCATATGTAAAATTTCTAAAATCAAATTCAATTATTCCTATCTCTGATCCAACACACATAGACACACAACACACACATTCACACACAACTCTATTTAGTCCTTATTTTCCTAGGTACGTACTGACTGTATGAACATCCTTGTTACTTAAGCCTAAAATTGATGAGCAGTCCTAGATTTGTTCTTCTTCATTTCCCATCTCATTTTGGCCTTAACCTCTATAAATTCTTCCTGACAAATATTTCACAAATTGGTCAGTGCTTTTCCATTGCTATTTTCATAATTAGGGCTAAAATAAAGGTCTCTGGCCAGAGCAGACATAGTTCTTCATGACATAGTTACATTAAACTTGCTCTCACCACCTTTCGCCCTTTAATCCTGAGTGTCAACCACATTCAACCATTTTCAGTTTCCTGAAAGCAACAGAGTTTCTCGGGCTTTGTTGCCTTTGAATATCGGGTTCTCTCTTCCTAGGGGTGACCATTTCATTTTATATGTGATTTAAAAATAGTAAAAAAAAATAGTAAAAAATATTTTTAAAAAATGTAAAAACTGACCACAGTATTCTCTTCTATCCTACCAACAACTTTGGCCTATATGTATCATCACTACTCTTATCTGCAAGAAGAGAAAAGCAGTTCCAAGAACTTAAAGAATTTATGTATGGTCCCTGAGCTAGGAATGGTCAGAATCAAGTTTGGAATTATTTAGGACCCAAGTAAATGTTGGTAAGCTGTTGAATCTTTACACAGGAATTGTTTGCACTACATGGCTAACAAAATGGAGACTCAAATATTTTGAGTAATTTATCCAAGAACCTATAGTTTATAATAAAGCAGACATAGAAGCTAGATTTCAAACTTTTCTTATATTCAGTTGGCTTTTCCAAGTCTTCAGTCAAAAGGAATGTAAATATACCACAAAGTGATCCAAAGTGTCCCCCTCACCATTTAAAGTGCCTTTTCAACATCTTTTTAACACGACTTCTTTCAAGATTTAAATTCATTGCTGCAGTGTCCTCTATCAGAATCTTCTGGCTTTCTAACATATTATGATGCTCTCTTTCTCTAAAATACCATGATATTTGCCAATCTGGATTTTTTGAGCTGGAGCTTAATCCTATGAGTTTTGTATTGTTTCTTTTAAAATGTGCCTTCATAGCAATTATTTTAAGGTACAAATCATACAGAAAAACTTCTACTTCTTCCTGTATAATTCTCTGGATTATCAAATGAATAGTCACATAACCAGCACTAAAATCAAAATACAGACAAGTTTTATCAACACAAAAAAAGTGTCTCGCTCCTGTTTGTAAACTTTCTTCCCTCTTACCCAAGCCTCTGAAAATAATTGATCTCCTCTCTGGGTTGCAGTTTTGCATTTTCTAGGATTTCACATACATGGAACATACAGTATTATCTCTGGGGGAATGATGTCCTTGATTTACCATTATGCATATGAGACTTACCCACATTGTTGTGGTATAGTTTGTTCATTTCTATTGCTGATTATTATTCTATAGTGTGATACACCAGTCTATGTTTAACCACTGACCTGTTAATGAACATTCCAGTTATCTTCAGTTTTTCTCTAATAGAAAGTTACTACAAATGTTTGCATATGATTTTTGTATTTTAAAACTAGTATTTGTTACTTGGGCAAACTTCCAGGAATGAGAATGCCAATTAGCGAATGTTTAACTTTAAAGAAATTGCCAATCTGTTTTCCATTGAATGTACTACTCTGCATTCTCAACAGCAAATGATGAGAGTTCTATTCACTCTACATCGCCACAACACACTGCATTGTCAGTTATTAAGATTTGCCAAGCCAATTTGCCAAATCATAGCATATTACCATGGTTTTAATTTGCAATTCCCTAATGATTAATGATGTTTATTTAGCATCTGTACATATGATTAACTGCTACCTGTATATCTTCTTTTGTAAAATAAGTGTATGTATTTTTTAAAATTTAACTTATTGATTGTTTTCTTATTATAGAGTTCTGGGAGTTTACTTATTCTAGATACCAATCACTATCAGACATATTTCCTATCAGTCTGAGGCTTGTTATTTTGTTTTCTTAAGAGTACTTTCAAAGTAGAAGAGATTTGAACGTAATGTTGGTTAAGTTCAAAATATCATTTGTTTTTCTTTTATAGATTTTTGTAATCTAACCAAAAAGACATTTTAGCTCAGTGACACAGAGATGTTCTCCCATGTAATTTACCTTAAAATGTGTATTTTGAGGTATATAACCAATTTTGAATTCAAAAGTCAAAATTTGTGCTTGTTTTGTTGTTTTGCTTTGTTTTTGCAGATGATGTTCAATTGTTCTGGCACTATTTACTGAAAATATGATAATTTCACCATGAAATTGCCCAGATTCTTTTATTAAAACTCCACTGATCATACACCGTGGGCCTATTTCTAGACTTTGTTTTGTTCCTTTGATCAATGTAGCTATAATTTTACCAATAGCACACAACTGTGAGCACTGTAGAATGTAATAGTTATCAGATTTTAAAAGTTCTGGCCATATTTGTCACATTGCATTACATATAAATTTTAAAATCAAAGATTTTCCGCTAGAATTTTAACTTGAATTCAGTTGAAATTAAAGACCAATTTGGAGGCAAGTGATATTTTATAAACATTAAGATGTATAATTCATGAATACAGTCTCCAGTCATTCATTTAGATATAAAATTCATCAATGTCTTAGTGACTAGCATATAGATTTTCACATATTTTATGTGTATATAATCATTTTGTGATTTTGTTGCTATTATAAATCATTGCTTTAATTTTAAAATGGATTTTTTTCTTTATCGTCTACTTTATTGTTTACATATAGAGATGCTGTTGATTTGTGTATGTTTATTTTATATCCTGCAACTTTGCTGTATTCATTTCTCATTTCTAGCAATCTTTTCATGGTGTCTTTAAGGTTTTCTAGATAATATTATGTCATGTGTAAATAATGATAGTTTGATTTCTTTTTTTCCAATTTGGATTCCTTTAATGTCCTTTTCTTGACTTACGATTCTGGCCAAGACTTTCAGAACTATCTTGAATAGTAGTGGTAACCTTGCCTTGTTCCAGCTCTTAGTTTTTCATTACAGATTATCACGTTGGCTGTGGATTTGTCATATATTGCTTTTAATGTGTTAAGGTGCATGCCTTCTATTCCCATTTTAGTGAGAGGTTTTTGTTGTTGTTGTTTTGTTTTGTTTTTTTGTCCTGAATGGGTGTTGAGTCTTGTCAAATGCTTTTCCTGTATCTATTGCAATGATCATGTGATTGTTATTTTCTCTTTGTTGATGTGGTATATTTTATTGATTGATTTGCATATATTGAGTTATCCTTGCATAACTGGAATGAATCCTGCTTGATTGTGATGCATAATTTTTTTGATGTGCTGAATTCTGTTTGCCAGAATTTGGTTGAGGATTTTTGTGCCTATATTCATCAGTGATATTGGTAGTTTTCTTTTTTGGTGCTATCTTTGTTTAGTTTGGGCATCAGAGTGATAGTGGCTCCCTAGAATGTATTTGGGAATGTTCCCTCGTTTTCAGTTTTGTCTAAGGAGGATGGGGATTAGCTCTTCTTTGAATGTGTGGCAGATTCACTGTGAAGTTGTTTGGCCTTGGGTTCTTGTTCTGAGAGATTTTTATGACTGCTTCAATTTTTGCCCTTGTGATTGATCTGTTTGTCTGTGTCCTGCTGGCTCAGTTTTAGAAGATTGTAGGAGTCTAGAAACCATTTCTTTATGGTTGACAAATTTGTCAGCAATTAAGTGTTCTTAATAGTCTCTCATGAGCCTTTATATTTCTGTGATTTCAGTTGAAATCGGATCTCTTTATTTTCTGTTGTATGTTATTCAGGTTTTGTCTCTCTTTTTATTAATGAGTAGTTAGGGGTGTATCAATTTTGTTAATTTTTTTCAAAGTACCAGCTCTTAGATTCATTTATCATTTGGATGGTCTTTCATGTTCAGTGCAATTTATTTCTGCTCTGATTTTTATTAATTTCTTTTTCTGCTGATTTTTGGTTTTGGTTAGTCTTCCTTTTCTAGTTTCCTCGGGTATCAGGTTAGATATTTAATTTAGGCTCTCCCTTGGTTTTCAATATGAGCCAGTATGGCTATAAACTTTCCTCTCAGAAATGCTTTCACTGCATTACATATATTCTGGTAGCTCACCTTCGAATTTTCATTTGTTTCCAGATAAAACTTTATTTCATTGATGATACAGGAGTTGTTCAGATGAATGTTATTAAAACTCCCCATCTTTGTGGCTCTTTCAGCTTTGTTCTTTTAGTTCACTTCTAGTTTTACTCCCCATAGTCAGCATGCTTTTGAAATAATCTGGATGAAACTGGAGGGGATCGTATTGAGTGAAATACGTCAGAAAGAAAAGTTGAAATGAGTGATGATCTCATTCATATATGGTATGTAATGTAATGAAACAAATGAATATGCAAACTCTAACAAAAATAGTAGGACTCCTGACTGGTTATGAGGAGGGGGAAGAGGAATAGGATAAAGGTGGTGGTAAGAGACACTGGAACTCTGGTAGTGGGTGTCGTGTGAAAGACTGACTGAGATGAAATCTCAGTCTCTGAAAATGAGTTTGCCATTGTGAGCTAAAGAAATAATAAATACTACTATCTTAAAAAGGACACAGATTCCAGAATAACAATACCTGAAAGAAGGATAATTCTAAGTACACAGTAATATGATTAATTTTTGCATATTACTTTGTATCTTGCAATTTTGCTAAACTTATTTACTAGTTCCTGTAACGTTTTTGTAGATCATTTGATATTTGCTAAATAGGTAATTATGCTACATGAAAACAGAAAATTTTATTTTTTTCCATTCTTGGTCTGAATTTATTTCTATTTATTTCTTTTTCTTGCCTGGGTATGCTAACTAGAACCTAGGGCATGATATTTATAGGCATGACAGGAATATAAATGTTTGTCTTACTTTCTTAATGGACATGAATTCAGTTCTTTTCCATTAAGAAGTTAATTATACAGTGAAGGTAGAACTGATGGTGGTAAACAATGTATTCTACATGTTGATTTACAATGTTGCATACCATAAACTTTCATTATATTATGATGCAATGTTCTTCCAATAAAAATAATTTTTTCAAAAAATTTTAGCTGTTTTTGTGCAGTTACCTTTTATTATGCTGAGGCACTTTCCTTCAGTGTAAAGTTTGCTAAGAGTTTTTTTAATGAATGAATGTTGAATTTTATTAAAGTCACTTTCCACATCCTCTGAGAGGATCAATGATTTTTCATCTTTAGATTGCCAATGTGTTCAATTATATTGATTAATTTTCAAATACCAAATAATATCACTTTTATAAGATGCATGTATTATATGCATATTTCTATGTATTTGATTTCTGCCAATTCTAGTCTCAGTCTGGAATAATTTACCACTGAATAGTCTTTTTTTAAACATATGAGTATGCCATGTTAAGAAGCTGAAGTCAAAATTGTACTAGGATGATGGATACAGATTATTTAAGGTTCTGTATAAGGTTAAAAAAACACGCAAATATACATACATATATATATATATATATATATATGGAGGGGAACAAGAGTGTTTTGTTAGAAAAGGAAAGTGCACACCAGTAGCAAGTGTGAATCTATTCCAGCATGAGAAAGACAAGAAAATTGCACATGGGAGCGGGGTGTGTTTGTGGGTGTCTGCCAAGATAGAGGTGTGCAGGAGTCTAGAGAAGGTCATTGCATGGAATTGAGAGGAGT
Source organism: Solenodon paradoxus (assembly GCA_004363575.1). NCBI lineage: Eukaryota > Metazoa > Chordata > Mammalia > Eulipotyphla > Solenodontidae > Solenodon > Solenodon paradoxus. Next base: position 261,909 of record RJWH01001872.1, on the reverse strand, counting down.
GATTGCATCAAACAGGTTAATATGAATGAGCTTCCTATGAAAAAGGTGGGATATCCTTGGCAGAAAGGAGATCTTTCCTTCCTAGATAGTGCTTTTAAATCCTTATACTGTTTGTCTCCCAAGTGTCATGGCCACCCAAAGGGACAATATTTTTCATGTATTTTCAGTGGAATTTCATATGGTATTTATTTTTAAGGAAAAAAACAACTTTGAGTTATTCCTTTCATGTTAAACTTAGTATACTGTGTTGTAAACTCCAATTCAAAGCTGGATTAGTTTTATGCTTCATTAAACTATGTAAATCTAAAATATGAAAAGTGACAATCTTGCTGTGTGGCACTCAAAACACATCCTTCTTCCATTAAGAGTATAGCAATTTATACATATATTTTCATTTATGCATGTATACACTTACATACATGTTAAGAAGTGAAAACCTTATTCCACTGAAAAAAACTATTTTTAAAACTTCATGAAATTCTGTCAATTAAAACATAATAAAGCATCTAATCATTAAAGATTAAATTAACCCATAACATTTGACATAAATTGCATGACCTGTAATTGTAAATTAGGAAAATTGGGAAATATTCAAGGCATGTTACCAGGAACTTAAAGAGAAGAGAAATAATGTCCAAAAGGAACAAGGAGAATTGGTAATGTTTTTCAACTCTAAAGTATTTTTCAGTTTAAAGGTGGATTGTACTTGCCCTAAGAATGAAAAGTCAGGCAACTTCTAGTTAGGGAAGTATTGCCTCTAGAAGTGGTGAACTGCCCATCACAGGAGTTGTCTGTGTTTAGAAGATATGGACACTCCAGGATGATGTAGACAAGATTCAAGCATGTTAGTGACCCACCCTCTGTTTTTTATCCTCTACACCTGCAGGCTATTGTATCTGAAATAGACAGTAAAATTCAAACCATTGTGCTCTCTTCTCTTGATTTCCTTGGCAGCCACAAGTTCAGCCTGCTTTCAAAAGTTAAAATCAGTATATATTCTCCAGTGGGGGACCAGGACCACCTTAAAAGCTCTCTGGGTCAAAATGCCCAAGGAGATGAGAGTTGTTCCTGAGTTAGATCTTAAGAATAGGAGTGGGAACTTTAGGAAGAGGATCTAGGCTAAAAGAGCCTTAGGAAAGGAAGTCCTCCCCTGACTATATACTAAGCACTGAGTTCATGACTGGCAGGGCCTTGGCTTCACAAAAATAGCACCCAGAATCAGCCAGAGGATCCCCTCTTCCTCTCTTTCCCCCTCATCCCCAAGCTCCTGTTGAAAGAAAGTGCTTTAATATACCTAGTCAGCTGGTGAGACTAAGTGAGTCACTCTTCTTTAAGAAACAAAAAATATGGTATTTGTATGACAGACACCCTTTAGATTGCTTCCAAGTCACGGAGAACCAAAACTCTTGGTCAAACATTTCAGAAACCAGCATTTACCAAAGCATCAGCTGTTTGGAGTTCTCTCTGGCATATTTGCCTTCCTACTTCTGCCAGAATAAGTTTGTGTTATCCATCCCAGGGAATGTTTTCTGGCCTATTCACGTAATATATGGGGCCAGAACTGTTTAGTTCTATAACTCATACTTCCTTTTAAAGCTGCAGCCTTTAAGAGTTGCCTCTGGCCTTCGAGAGAAGTAAGAATGCACCGCAACTTGATGGCAGCCCAGGTTTCCTTGGCTCAGGCTGGCATATGTATATAAGCAGAAAACGGGAAAGGAGGTGGGGGAAAGTGTTCTACTCTGTCGTACTTATAATAAAGTTCCTCTTTTCCTCTTGGTTAATAGGAAAATAGATACTTTACAAATCTTCAGACTTGCTGTAGGCTTCATGTTTAATGAGCTAAAGGATATTCAATAGTTTTTCAGAGCAAGCACAGCTGGAATAAAATAACCTAAGTAGTCTCAATTTGCATGCTCTATATACAACTGCCGATATTTGTACTGGGTATTTAAACAATGCACTTAAGGCACAAGACTGAAAACAGGGATAGACAGACACACTCCCTGGTTTCTAAGTGTTTCCTGGTCTTTCCAGTGATCCGCATAAGCCCCTTAACAAGACAGAAATCCTGTTTGACTGAACTGTCTCATTTTAGCAAAGACATCACATTGCTCTATCGCCCTATTTTAGAGGCTTTTACCCAGTTCCTTTATCTTTCCTCTCTTCTCTCCACAGCTGAAAACTAGAACTCTTCCAGGGTGATTTAATCTGTTTTAAAATCAATCTAGTTGAGCAAACATCACGGGGCTAGATGCTGCACACGTTGCATTTTTAACTTTGCTTTCAAGGCAATCAAACTATTTGAAAAGGGAAGAAAATAAGTAAAGCAGTACGACAAGTTAACAAGTGGTCCAGAAGAGGGAGGGGTTTATGCATTTGGTTATGTGAAAAGTTGCAGATGATTTCACAGAGGGGTTTTTCCCAAATTGGATTTTAAAGGATGGGTAGAACTCTCCTCCATCCCTCCCCTGTCCACACACAAACACCTGTTGGAAGTAGAGATATTTTAAGAGCAAAAACTATAGCCTTGTCTATTCAGGAATCCACAAATAGCTCAAATGGCTCTCAGATAAATACAGCATCGGTTGGAGGAGACTGGATGGGGAATTGTTCGAGAGAAAACTGGACAGATGGATAAAGGAGAGATCGGGAATAACTAATATGCAATGCTAAGAAGCTTGACTTCACCTTGTAGACAACTGGAGGATTTGTTGGATTTTAATCAAGAGGAACAATCTGACCAAATTTTATTTTTAAGAGATTTCTGATACATGAAGTCTAGATTAAATTGAGACAAGACTAGAGGCTGATGTGGGAAGGACCAATCACTGAAAATAGTACCAAAAGTTGTTTTAAAAAAATAGTTATGTATTGAACTACAAGTGGGGGCAGAAATATGGGAGTAAACTGAAGAGGTAATATGAGGAAAGACTGTACAAGACCAGTGACTAGCGATTGTGGCAGAAAGAGAGCAAGTGCAACGGAATAGGATATGAATTAGAAAAAGAGTCAAGGAGAATCCTAGATTTCCAAAGATTTCTTATTTTTATTTTCCTCCCTAAAAACATCGTACCATCTGGCCTTGCTACTCAATGCATGACCCGGGTTTTACTGGAAGCATTGACATCACCAGGAATTATCAGCATCACCTCGTGGGAAATGCAAATTAATGGGTTCCTTTGCAAAACTTCTGGTGGTGTAGTCCAGGAATTTAGCTTTCCAGCTGATTTTTATGCACGCTCAAGTTTGAGAAACACTGCTGTCTATGATTAAAACTAATATTCAGTAAATCCCTCTCAAGAAAATGCTTTCTCTTCTCCTAGCCGTCGCTGACATCTCCATTTCTAATTTGTCTCCTGCCTGAAAGTGAAGCAAAAGTAGTCTGTAAAGAGTGTCAAATCCTTTATCCAATACTAAATTTGAGGCTCATTCCATATGGCTGTTGCCATTTAATGGTAGTGTCGGATGCTTCACAGTCCACCAAGTGGACTTCCAATATGGTATGTGCCTGCTTGTTATTGCCTTAGACAAAAACACTTACAAAGAATGGACACTGTGGTACTTGAACTTATGTCTGTTTTTCTCTCCATGGTTCTCATTGCAATACTACCAAAGACAGCAGTATCCTACTGTGATACCCTTTATTATAAACGCCTCCATTGTAAACAGTGCAAAAAAGAGAGACTGAACTTACAGTGCCATAGTGAAAGGATGGAAAACCTTGTTCCTAATTAGGCTCTTGAGTTTGAAAAACTCCTTTCTTTTCATGAGAGGAAATACTTCAGACTGAGCATCACGAAAAAGAGATGGCATATAAGAAAGGAGAATAGGAGATTGACAGGCCAAAGGGAAAGTCCAAATTGCTGCATTTCTGAAGAGAGGGTTTTCAGCGTTCTGCTCGGGACTGTTTCCCACTCTTGACTGCTCGTCCCTTCGTTTTCTCTCCCACAATTGAAGTTTGGGGAGTTGTAACTTTCTCCATCCATGGCCTTCCTCTCGATGTATCAATCTCTCTCTGCTCTGTTTTGAATGAGATAGACTTTAAAGGGTGTATACTGCTTTCTCCCTTTACAAAGAAGCATCCCAGTACAATGAAAATGAAGGTACCTGAAGAAAGAAAGGGGGAAGAACAGAGAAAGCAAGGAAGGCGACACTTGGAAAAAGATAATGAGAGTCCCCTATGGGTCTCTTACACAGACTCTGCAGCGAGCCTGAGCCAACAATGCAGCAGATAATACAGGCAGAGCAATAAACTCCACTTAGGATCTCTGAAAGGAGAAAAACATTATACCCTTTCTGTCCCTGCAAAGGCGCAAAGGACCATCAGGACCACCCTGGAGCCATCAGAAGAGATGGGGCTCCCCATTTCTTTCAACAGAAAATGAAAGGAAATATTAAAAAAAAAAATCAACACAACACAAAACCAAACAAAAGAATGCTTCAAAATTATATATGCTAATATTCCAGGACTGTGTCTAAACAGACACTTTGGAAACTCCATTCAGATGAGTGCTGCCTCCAATATATTTGGTCTTAAAATTATAAATGTATCCCCAAAATGCTGCCAATGATGGACACAGCTTGGGATAGCCTCTGTGAGAATGAGCTTCAGGATGCCATTGTATTTCTCTTATTCTGTTGTGTCCAGTTTGGTTGGTTGATTGGTTGATGTAATAGGATGTATTTATCTTCTTAATTAATTTACTGAAGGAAAATTGTGTAACATTCTAGAAGTTTGAGGTGTGCGCCATTATTGTCAACATCTGTATGTCAGACATGAAATACACCATCACCAGTTCAGTACTTTCTTCATTATGTAATTGATCCCTTACCCAATGTGTTTGTCCCCTCCCCCTTCCATTCTTGCAATCGCTAAATTGATTTCATAGAACAGAGGCCTATTTTTGTTTGATTTATTGCATGCCTTTGCTCTATATACCACCTGTTAGTGATACCATATGAGGTCTGTCCTTCTCTTCCTGGCTTATCTCATGAAGCAAAAACCAGTCATTACAGTGATGTGCTATTGAGATTCCGTGGCTGAATCCTGAGTATCGGATCCTGAGAAGGGCTTTTTCTAGAGTCAATGCAGGAATGTCTGACACACACAATCAGAGGCAGTAAGTCAGGACTGAATGACTACTTAGTCATGGACAGTGGTTCAGTTCCAGCTCCAGAGGCTGACTCATGGGACATCTTGCTCCTATGATATGGGCCAGTCTTCCCTTTCTGCCCGGGTCTCTCCAAGAGTGCTAACCAGTCTTGCTCATCCGATGTAAGCTGGATTTTTGAACAGAGACAGGCAGGATGCTTCTACCCACTTTCAAATAAATGGGTGCAAGTTGTTGGATAGCATCTTACTTCTCATTTGTAACCAGGGATTTTCATTTGTTTTTAAATCTGACTCTGTTATTCTTGCAGTTGTGAAACTCCATCCCAGACTCCAGAAACAGGTTGATCATCATTCCGCAATTATAGTGGCAATGTATTTTGATCCTTTGTCTTTTTTTATAAGTAATTATTAGAATTATATAAAATTCTGCACCTTTGGGTCTTTTCTTCCCTTCTGTTTACACGCATACCTTATCATCTTTCATTTTTGTAAGTAAACTAACTGTACTAAATATTGTTCTGCACTCTCCTTATGGCTAAGTAAAATGAGTCAGGGAGACGAAACATTTTTAAAACTTGGGTTTTGCTTTTGTTTGATTCTCCTGCGATTGTAATAACAAGCTCACCAGAGTGGGATGTTTCCACGGGCTGGAAGCCTCCATACATGTGCAGGAGGACCACTTCACCTGTAGCCTCCTGCTTAGTCTCCCATCCTCCGCTTGTGCCGGACTTCAAGTGCTCCACATCTCTACCCTGGGGAAGAGAACCTACACTTCACTAAGCCTGAATAGAGTTTAAAAAAAAAAAAAACATGGCTCTTAATCTGGTAGACATATTTAGGAACTGGTGTCCTTGGCTTCATCTGAGAACGAATTCAATGGAGTTGCCAATAAGTGGCACATAAAATTGGTTTATTTGTAAGCAGGAGTAAAGGAAGGGAAAGAAAGGCAGTCTTTAGAGAAAGTTGCAGCTGTCTAAAAGAGACAGGAACCTGCCCTCATTGAGAGGGAGAAGGGATAAAGGAAGAGAGGGGCCCATCCATGGGGGAGGCAGTCCAGGGGTAGAGTTCAAGGCTGCTTAGTTAAAGCAGTCACAGCTTGAAGCTTTTAAACTCTTCTTTAGCCACTGTAGGGTCCTGGGAGGAGGAAGCTTTCTAAGTAACTAAAGATTGATGGCGACAGTGACCTGGAGTCTCAGGAGCTGCTCTTGTTTCCTGAGACTTTGTTGTTCTCAAAAATGCCTGGGAAAAAACTGAAGATGCAGCTTACTCAGTAGACCCCTCTTTACTCTTTGCCTGGCCTGGCAGAAGAAAGATCTGAAACTGCAAAAGGCCTCTGAGTGGGAGGTGCTCCAGGCTAACTCATGGGTCTGTGACAGATAAGAGTCCCAGTGTGAGCTGCAGGCCCTGCAGACCCCCAGGCTGGCTGCCGGGGGACCCTGGTGTGTCATTCATGAGGGCTGTGTGCCTGAGAAGGGCTCGCTGGACAGTCTGCAGTCAGATACTTTGCTACCCCTGCAGTGGTACATTTCTCACCCGTCTTGCTGTCCCCTGGGGACTTTATTTTCTGAATTACCCTGGGGAGACGGGAGCTAGTGGAGACACGATACTCCAGGAGATGTGAAAGTAAGGTGTTAGACTAGAGGCATTATTAGTAAGTGATTAATAACTCTCTAGAGCTGGCGGTCCTAAGTGAGGGGAGAGGGTCTTTTTTTGCTGCTGTGTCTGATTTTATCCCATCAAGGACACACCCAGAAGTTAGAACAATATGCATAAAGTTCTGGAAAATTTAACAACATGCCATATTCAGAGAAATTTTAGAAAGTACTGAAATTATCTGTGTGAATGACTGAAGCACACAGATTCAATCTGTGGGTACGAACTATAAAGACTAGGGTTTCAGGGTTTCTCAAAGGGTAGACTGTGGACCAATGTATCAGATTTACCAGGACTGTTAACTAAACATACAGAGCCGGAGGCTCTGCCCGCAGATTGGTTAAATGGGGAAATTCCTACAACATCCAACCTTAAGAAATATTCTATTGATTCTGAAGTGACCCAATTTGATGAAAACGGTGTGTTATCTATTTCAGGGTTTTAAAAGAACTAAATGAGTCAGTATATTGCTTTGCAAGTTGAATAAACACTATGCTAACTATATTCTATAGGTAGTTACAGTAAATACCAGACCTTGTATGAGTAACATATATATAATGCCAATTTCATTTAAAGATATTCCTAGTCCTACTTATAACTGCAAATTCTAATTATTTCTCTCTAGTTGCCTTGTTTCAGATGAACAGATCAGTGGAATTCAAAGCTATTAAAACAGAGTCAATTTCCTGATCATTATCAATTAGACACACATACTTCAGATTCAAGGCTTTTAGTGTTTCACAGGCCATATACCCAAGTATAGTCAATTTTTAACATAAAATCTCCCCTTAATAGATATTGATTTTCTCATAGCATTATTTAAACCAGACCTGAAAAACTGCTTCGCAACTTAGAGAATCTCCAAAATGCCACAACCTTTTCACCATTCCAACTAATTTGGAAGAAGAATGTGTTATACCCAGTGTGATAAAGCAGGAAACTGACACAGGTGTAAGAGTGGGAATGATGGAAGAAAAAGAGTTCTTATTTGTAGATGATGGTGGCATATCTGAAGAATGCAGAAGGCATCAGGGTAAAGCTATGACAACAGATAATTGAGGTCAGTAGCTTACATAATATCAAAGTAAACATATAACAATCAATAATACTCCTAAGTAGCAGGAAAAGGAGTTAGAAGAGAGAATGAAAAGAATAATGCTCCCAGTACCACTTTGCAGAGCCTCGGCTGTGCCTGGGCACCTGAGGAAGGCTAGTGGTCTACCCACCAGTCCTGTAAGGACATGTAAGGCTGTTCTGAAGTCTCACAGTCTGCATCCAGATGCTGACCGCTGCTTGTTAGCTATGTAGTGTAAGGAGTTGAATAAGCCTGAGCCTATTTTCTCATCTCTGTAATGAGACAGTGTTTTCAAACCTTAGGAAGACTACATAGGCTCTATATGAATGACTACAGGTTATAACTCTGTGATGATATAATATAAATATCATGAACTAAGACGATATGGAGGACGTGACTCCGGGGGATTCACATAGAAGAGTGTCCCGCATACATGCAAAGCACTGAATTCACTGTGATAATGTGACACCTGATTTTCCAAATGATACCAATCTTGTTCCAGCAGCTGATTGTAGAAAGTGTCACTTCCAAAACACCAGGATGACACCAGATGACTTTTAAGTTTCTTTCTGATCTCTGATCTTGAGATCATATGCTTCACTGATATTGTAACCTGGTATTTTCATTTCTCATGTCCTCTCTGGTTTTTGCTACTTTGAGGACTGGAGGTTTCGTACAAGAGTGTTCATGCTCTCTCATCTGAAGCACATTAAGTCTTTAAAGGAGAGAGGGCAGTTTTAGCTAAACATCTCCAAAACAGAAGTCTACTTACTTTTAACCTGTGGAATGAATTGACACTTATAAGGAAAGGCTGATAGAGATGAGTAGAAGGAGACCTGAGAAGTAGGGCTGACACAGCCTGGTTTAAAAGGAATTTAAAAGGTCATCTGGAGAAATATACAGTGCGGACTCGAGTGCTAGGAAGCCAAGATGGTATTGAAGATCCTCCATCTCCTCTCTGGGGGAATTTATTAGCTCTCATGCTTCACCTCAGTTACTTTATTCTTCGAATAAAAAGCAAAGAGAAATCTGATTCAGAAGACCGTTGTGAGGGTAAAATAAGGATCTTGTTGAAAGCAAAGTGCCCCATGAATATCAAGAGTTAAGAGTTTGTCAAAAGGTGCAAATTTCCAGCTATAAAATAAATCAGTACTAGAGTTGTAATGTACCACATGATGACTGCAATAACTCTGCTATACGATATGGGGAAAGGTTGTTAAGAGAATAAATCTTAGAAGTTCTCATCAGTATGAAAAAACTATTTTCCTTTTATCTTTTCCTGTTGCAACTGTATGAGAAGGTTTACAGAACCCGTTGTGGCAATCATTTCAAAGTACACAGAAGTCAAACCGTCATGCTGTACATTTAAACTTAAACAGTGATATATCTTTATTATTTCTCAATATAACTGGCAGGGAAAAGAGGAGCTTGTGTCCCCATGTAAACGTCTGCCTGTTTTCTAAAATTCAAAGTCTCCACAAGTCTCACAAGGGTCATGATAGTTGAAATTATACCACATGGGTCCTTTGAGGGAGAGAAAGCAATCTCTTCCGCGTATCTTCAGCCTGGAGGTCCAAACATGAAATGGAGAAAGTCTCCTGAGCCAATTTCACTGTCTACCCAAAGACCACCTGGTCAATAAACATGACTAGCAATGTTTAGATGATTTATACAGAAATGAATCTGAGACCTGAAAATATATATATTGACTTCTTCCCCAAATTCCACTTACATGAAATTCTTCTCTGTGGGGATTTCTATTTCTATATCTTTTCCACAACTATGAGAATAATCACAGATCAAGGTAGTGATTCATCTAATTGCAAATGTTCACATTTTTTAGATATCAGACAACATAATGAATGGATTATGTATAAAAGATAAAGGCTTTTGTACATACAACAAAACTAAATACCTCTACATGTAAGTATATTCATTAACCTACACTTGAAAAGCAGCCTGGAAAGCTTCCCTATAGTGCCCTTTAGACTGTGTCTGTTTTCTCACAGAAAACTCAGAATTGTCATTTCTGCCACCCAAGATAATTCACTGAAATTGTTAGATCCTCAAATGTATTTAAAAACAGAAGGATCAAACATGAACATATGACCGCTGTGTTATCCTACATCAATAGCACTAGGTATTGTAAGTATGTAAAAGGTGAGTGTTGTGCCTTCTATGAATGTGCTGTCTTTGTGAACTTAAATCATTTTTAAAATCTGTGTTTATGAGGGTTTGTTGATTGCATGTAATGGAAACTCATTCTAACTACTCGAAGTAAAAGAGATTAAGTAAATATTGAAAATAGTTAAGTATAGATTGAAAATAGTTCATTGAAAATGTAAAGTGTCTCACAGAATCAAAGGAAAAGGCGACACTATTCTTTTTTGATAATAATATTCATTATTTCTTTTTTCATAATGCCATATCCATATTAGGATTTTGAAATTGCCTTTCATAATATATCTCTCAATATAGTTCTTACACACTCACAACCAAAGTTCTAGTACCCTTTACCACCACTTTTTCCCTCCTCCCTTCCCTCTGCCCTCCCATCCCTCTGGCAACCACAGTCCTGCGTCGTGTTCTTTGTGTTGGGATTTGTAAGTTCATTTGTTTTATTTCATTATATCCCACATATGAGTGATATCATCTTGTACTTTCCTTTCGGACTTATTTTACCTAATACAATCCCCTCCAGTCCCCTCCAGATTTTTGTGTAGGACATGCTTTCATGTTTTAAATAGCTGCATAGAATTCTGTGAGAATTTAAACCACAGCTTCTTTATCCAGTCATCTGTTGGAGGGCATTTAGGTTGTTTCCAAGTATTGGCTATTATGAATTGTGCTTCTATGAATATAGGGATGCAGACATTTTTCCTGATTAAAGATTTTTATCCTTTGGGTGTATGCCTAGGAGTGATATTGCTGGATCAAAAGATACACGAATCTTTATTTTTTTGAGGAATCTCCACACTTTTTTCCAGAGAGGTTGCACCAATTTGCTTTCCCACCGACAGAGTTGGACATCTCCTCTTTCTCCACATGCCCCCCCCAGCACATTGCTTCTGGCCTTTTTGCTATAGGTTGTTCTCACTAGTGTGAGATGTCTCATTCTGGTTTTCGCTCGCATTTTTCCAATAAGCGATGCAGAATATTTTTTTCAGCTGTCCGTATGTCATCTGTGTGCCTTCTCTACATAGGTGTCTATTCAATTCTTCTGTCCAGTTATAAGTGGGTCACTTGCTTTTTTTATTGTTGAGCTGTAGGGGCTCTTTATATATTTTGGAGATTAAGCTCTTTTGATGTATCTTGTGTGAATATCTTCTCCATTTCTGTGGGCTGCCTGTTTGTTTTGGTGGTGGTTTCTTACCACAGTGCAGTCACTGACTGGAGTGGAGTAAGAAATCATGAAATTTTTCTGAGGGACTTGTCTGTGGAAAACAGGTTTGAGTCACATAACTTATAACACATTTTTCTGGAAGCTCACATTAGCTGAGATCAAAGTGTACCATTTGCCAGGGGAAAGGTAGCATCTTGATCAACGGTTCCAAAAAGGTTTTGTAGAATGAAAAAGACAGGTTTCTCAGCTGGAAATCAGAGGAAAGAAAATAGCATCTGGGCAGTCAAAATTCAAAGCTATTCACTAGACATTCCTAACATCTTTCATGAGTTCACCAGTGGCCTCATTTTCCCTTGTCCTCTAAAATTCCTCCCTCCAGCCTGGTGTTTTAGCAGCAGAACCTGCAGGGGTCAGAATTGGAATTCTATACCTAAGCCAAACTCTCCAAATGGTCCAAGATGGGGCCTGTGGAATATCTACTTTATAATCTCTAACCATGGTTTAGTCCAGGTGAACAGCATTGTATGTTTTATGTTCATATTCTCATCTCTTTAAAGTTTCCATAATAATACCATGTGTTTTCCCATTTTCATGGTTTTAAAAATAGACATAAAAATGTATCCTTTTTTTTAAATAGTTCAGGTAGTTTTTCTGTTACCCTCTTTTTTCAAACTATTCAACATTTTTTTCCAAAGAAAAAAAAATGTTCAGATATCCACCAGAGGTGCCAAAGCACTAATGAAAAATCATGTTAAATATATTTAAATAGCTACCACATCACAGATTCCTCTGCTTGAAGAAATTTGCCAAAAGAAATGAACTTTTGGAAGAAAACAAATTTGGATCTTACACTACTATAATCTTTCTTCCAAGTTAAGGCTTTTGCCCTGACTTCAAGAGTCAAAAATAATCATCTATTTAGACTCAAAAGTGTTGGAGATAATAACTTTGCCTTTCTAACACCAACATCTGGTTGAGAAATTAGATGATTAGCTGACAAAGAGGTGGCTTATATTATTTTTTCTAGCAAATTAATAGAAGTTTTGATCGCATGGAGAAGATATTTGGATGCTAAGAAAACTCGACTAAACCATCTTTGGATTTCTATCTCTTGTTTCTTGGGTTACACTGCTGCAAGAGTTTGCTGTTGTTTTCAGGGGAATGGGAAAAGACAATCATTGGAAGCATATGTTCTGATTCTATTCACTTTATCTGCCCCTGAAAATTTTGCTATAAATATATGAACAGAAACCTGATTGGTCCCATAGAAGACTCAATGGCATCTTTGAAATAACCCTAGGTTTTACTAGTGGATTGAAATGCTTGTTATTTATTAGTAACAAGTACAAATAAAAAGATAGCACATTGACTTTGAAACCAGAGAACTGTGGCCCCAAACTGCTATTTCAGTGTCATTTGTGTAATCCTTGTGACAGTGTCCTGAACCTCCTGTTCCCTAACAATATAGGCTCTTTAGAAGAATTAAAAACAAATCTAAATAACTAGGGATTCACCAAGCATGTAACAGTGCTGAATGAATGAGAGTTTACAATAAAATTAACAATAAAGGAAAATTCTAACACGGGAAGGCAAATTTTGATCCTAATTATGCTAACGTTGGGGTCGACATAAAAGACGAAACATCCAAGCCAAAACAGCTTTGGCCTATGTTTCTGGTGATAGTTTTCATTTGATCTTCTTAGTTCAGACACAAGAGGTGACTACAAATGACTCTAGGTTAAGTAGGTTCAATGAGTGTGGCCTTCTTGTCTTAAATGTAACTGATGGGATCTCTAACATAGCTCTCCTCTAGCCTGCAAAAGTAGTTGCTGAGGAAAAGGTGACATGATGGGACAAACTGCATACAAAGGGATTCTATAAGAATTCCTTGCTTCTGGTAGGGGTTCTCTATGTGTGGCTATGTACCATCTAGCCTGCAACTTTAGGCCACACCATCATGCCCCTCTGTAAGTCCGCAGGGGTACTGAACCTGTGATCATTGACTTGCATGAATTTTCAGTTCTTATGTCTATAATTAATAGAATTTCAGGTTTCTTCTTCAATATTTTCAGCTACAATTTTTGACCAGGTAATTATTTACAAATTGCAACATGTTGCTGGAGTTCTCTCTACTGCTAAGTAAATGCAGTGGCTATAAAAATGGCTGTCCGGAATAGGATGCTTACCCCTGCGCGGCGTTGTGCTCGATGCACTCTGTGATCTTAGACACCTCTTAAAGATTAGGCAGCAAGATTGTTCCACTAAGTACCTGAGATGTCCCAAATCACAGAGACCACAAGAAAGAGACCTTGAGTTTGGTTATAGATCCCTATGACTGAAACACCCAAGCACTTGTTTCTCCAGCAGTACACAGACATCTCCAAAATGACCTCCATTATTACTGTAAAGACTGTCTTAAGAACATGAGCTCAGGACTTAGAGGGTCTGATTATGATCCCCTTTGCCAGTAAAAGTGACTGTGTGGCTTAATAATTCTTATTCATATTATTTATTCAATAATAGCATCAATCATATTATTAGAAATAATAACAGGAACATCAGAATGATTATATGACTATATGAGTAGTGATTTAAGAGTGCCAAGGAAGAAAGCAAGACCACTGTAAACAGATTCTCAGGGAGGTATCTGTTAGACTGGCCCAGGGATAAAAGTAGCAGCAGCGGCCATACCCGGGAAAGGTGGCTGACGTCAGATATTTAGGATGGAACCCCCACACCTGGATTCACAGGACCAATCCCCGTTCATGACGTATGAAACCCGCAAAATTCCTTTGCTTAAAAAGCGTTTTTTTCTTTGTTCAGCGCGACTTCCCCAGCCCTCGTTCTGCAGACTGGGGAACATCGCCCGGGTGCGCAAACCCCAATAAAACCCTGGCTATTCGACTTTTTGTTTAATTGACTTTCTTTCCTCACAGAGCCCAGAAAAAAACTTTTCATTTGGTGCGGAAACCCGGGAGGCTTCGTGGATCCTGTCCTGGAGGAATCTCAGAAAGCATGGGCCAAGCATTAGTAAGACACAGATTATCAAGACTGGCCCAACGATTGGGGCCAAAGTGGAAAAAATCAGGGAGCGCCACCATGGGGTCTCCATTTCTAGAGGGGTGTAGCCCTTTTTCAACTTGTCTTTAAGATTTTGGAGAGTGTGGACGTTTTCCTCTACCAGGCCGCTTTCGTTTACGTAGAAGCAGCACTGTTCCTGCAAGAAAAGGCATGTTCCCCCTTTTTCTGCTGTTAGGAGGTCAAGGGCCCTGCAGTTTTGGAGGGCGATCTGGGCTACTGAGGTTATTTGTCTTTTCAAAGAGGCCTTAAGCTATACCTATAGCCTTCCCAGTTCTCCTTTAGTTAGGACAGGTCATCTAGACTGTGTTCTGTATTTTAACTATTCTTTGCTCTTTTGCCCCTAATTTAACCCAACAATTACAGTGTAAAATGCAGCTCACAAGATTTCATTTTCATTTTGGTTTATAATATTAGATTCCTTTTTACCTAGCTGGTTCATTTATTGTGTTTAAGTTGTATTTTATTGATGAAAATTTGCACTGGATTTGACTTTTATAATAGTAAATATTCTACTTAAATAAATATAGCTATGAGACTGATTTTCCTTTTCTTTTCCTCCCTGGATTGTAATCCATGAGGAACACACAATAAGCCAAGTCAGAGCTAAAATAGTGCCACTTTATCATTAATCACATTATCTGGGGAAGAAGGCAGGGTCTCCTATATTCCTCTCAACCTCAGGTTTCCGCCAAAGGCTCACAGAGTTGTCAATCCAGTGGCAAGAGAAGTAGGAAACGAGAAATACACAGACTTTTCCATATAGGATAAATGACTTTGTTTACACCCCTAGGGCAGGAATAGAAAAGAGAGGAATTCATGTGCAATGACCCAACAGCTATAATGCTCTCTCCAGTTGTCCAGATCAAATGCCACTCTTCTTTAGAGGTGCATGTGTGTTAGTCCATGCCTATTCTCCTAGCTTCTTTTTTAACTGCTCTTGCCCTCACTCAAAATACTATCAAAGGCAGTCATTCATAAATTCTTGTACTTGTTGTTCCTGTTTCCAGGAACATCTTGCCATTTGCTTCTCGACACGATTCACTCTGATCATTCTAGTCTCAGCTCACAGGTCACCACCTTGAAAAGACTTCCGATAATTGCCTAAATATAAAGGCTCTCTCTTTTATTTCTATCATATGGTTCAGTTTTATTTTATTCATAGTGTTCAAAATCATCTCTATCTGTTTGCTTATTTATTAAATGGTTTATTCTACTGGATCAAGGAGTGCAAACATACTCTGTAAAGGGCTGGAGAGCAACCAAGTTAGGTTTTGAGGTCCATAGGTTTCCATTACAATTTTTCAACTCCACCATAGTTGTGATAACGTGGTCATTGACAAAACAAATGAATTAGGACTGAGTTCATGAAAACTTTGTTTTAGTTCATCTTCATAGTAACATAGTTATGCCTCACCTACTATAAAATCACTGAATTAAAGTAATTTGCATCAAAAAATTAATGTGCTTTGAAAAGTAAATCAAAGTGATTTAGAATTTAGGAGGACGTAATGAAATTAGATGATTGAAGCAATGAAGACTGATTTAACAGCTATTATTGATAGAATGCAATTGTTGAGAATAATGCAGGATTATCAGGCTCAAAATCTGAATCCACTCTAGCGCTGTCATTAATTATTTCTGTGACTCCCACTTCAGGCATTTTACCCTGGACTCTCAGTTTTCTCGTGTAAAAATATTCGATCACTGGCCTATAACAAGAGCACACGTGTATTGGTTGTCTACTCTATAGCAGGTCTTGTAACTCATTTGTACATCTTATCTTATAGTCATGACATGAAACACCATTCTACAGATGAGGAGACTGAGGCATAGAGGGCATGAGCAAATGAAGAGTGTTGATGCCAAGATAATTGTGCATGTCTGGTGACTCCAGATCCATGCCCTTAACCCTGTACTAGGCTGCCGGATGTCTAAATTCTCAGTAGAATGAAGATAGTCTACGAATTTGTTGTAATCTAACATTTCAACATTTTTCTTGAGATCTCTATGGCATCCTATAATGTCATCTTAATGTGAGTTTCTAATGTTTTATGCTTCTGAGTTAATAAGTAGCAGAAAGTAAAAGTTACTGCAATTGGGGAAAACTAGGCAGCACGTGATAATGTAAAGTTTTTATTATTGTCAACCAAGTATCCTGGAGTCTAGTTGTTGATTTTTAAAAATAAATGTCCAGAGTTTTTGGACTAGGGGAGACTTCTGCATCTTGTGTTCATCTCACATTAAAAAAAAAAAAGTGAAAACTGAAAATAATTGATTTCCGAATGTGTCTCAGATGGGTAGTCCCAGAATTTGAACTAAAGTTCTGATGGTCTGACTCTTAGTGTAGTGCCCTTAGTGCCTTTTCCAAGGAAACCAAGTTCTCAGACAGAAAAATGGTGGAGGTATCCAACATTCAATATGGTTTTATCATTAATAATGCTGTGTGTGTGTGTGTGTGTGTGTGTGTGTGTGTGTGTGTGTGTGTGTGTGATGAGAGAGACAGAAAGAAGATGAGGGTGTGTTTCCATGTTACAAATTGAATGATGAGGACCTTTCTAGGTATTTTACATAGATTGTTCCATTTCCATAATCCTGCCAAGTAGATATTATCATCATCATCATTTTAAAAATGAGGGAACTGAGCTAAGAATGAATAGATAATTTGGTCAAAGATCCATATAGCTTATAACCATGGGGAAGTAATTTAAGTTTAGGTACTGGGATTCAGGGGCACCTATTTTTAACATCTATGCTAAAATACACCTTAAAAGGTAATGAGTATCTTGTTTAGGAATAAGTACTTTTGTCTGAGGTTCTCATTATTGACGCTCGTAAGTTTGGGTCATAGACTAATCTAGAAAAGCCTGTGTGTGGAGAGACATACCAAGATGATGACAATTTAGTTTTATTCCCCAGGCAGAGGTTATGAAAAAGTTTCACTACATGACTGTCATCAGCATGTTATGAGGTTAAATACATTTGGGAAATGTTGATTTAAATCAAGCTAAATAAAACATGTTTTGTTGGTTTGCTGTGTTTGCTTCGGGAATTCTCATAAATCTAAATATTCTAAAGACCTTGTGAATCTGAAAGAAGAGATTTAGTATACAATTGAGTATGACACGTTTCTAAATTTATTTGTTAATGGAACACTTCTACTCTACACTTAAAAAAATACCTCTTAATATTTTCTTGAATTGTTCCTTAATTAATTCTTTCAAAAGTTAGTAGAGGAAATTTAGAAAATGAGGAGCTATCAGAATGATTCCTGCCATTTGACACAACTCTGAGGACTAATACACGGAACACAGAAAGAAAAATAAGAAAAGATTTTAATACAAGGTACAACTGATGAAACGAGATTGTGGAATTGGTCACCTGTTGCTCCATGCATAGGAGAGGCAGACACAGGCAGAGAATGGGATGAAATGAGCACTAGATATAAAGGGGAAGCTACATACAGTGATCAAAGGTGGCTCTATTGGTACTGAATGTAAGACACTGTGAACTTTTCCTAGGTGTGATGTCATTTTTTCAGTCCATCAATAAAAGTAATTTTACTCAAGTGAGGATGCCCAGTATTTTTATTTTACCTGTCATATGGTATGTCTTTGCTTTGGGTTCCATAGTATCCCCTTAGAAATATATGTTCTAGTTCTAACTCCTGATACCTGTGAATGTTCCCTGATTTGGAAGTAGGCTCTTCGAACAGGTGATCCATTTAAATAAAGTCATATTGATTAGGTTGGTAATGATCCAATAGGACTGATGTCCTTAGAAGAAGAGGGAAATCTGAGACAAAACAAAAGAAAACCATGTAATTAAGGAAACAGAAAGTAGAATGGTGGCTTTACAAGTCAAGTAACTCCAAGAAACTAATATAATTGTACATTTAAAATATTGAAAAATCATGCTCATGCAAGTGGGCCAATATGTGTAGATGTCAATGAAATCGAAGAATTTGATACTTAATCTCCCTGTTCTTATCTTTATCCAAGAGGAGGAATCAAACTAATTCCTTAGAAGAGAAAAATACTTTAAAAATTCCTTTCAAAATCAAATGGGCACATAAAGTTTATTAGATGGTACCAAATGACATAAAGAAATAATGCCCATAGTAGCATTTTCTTTACAGTGCTTTCAAAGTTACATTTTATGTAGTTGCTTCTCGTAAACATTGGACATTACTAAAGGCAGAATCAGTGAAAGTTTTCCTTCTTCCAAGGTACCAGACTAATTTGAACCAATAAACAGAAATATGATACCAAGCATAAGTTCTAAGACTAGACCTTGAATTTGTAGAGGATTTCATCATTGGTAAATAACATTTTCCCCTGGATAGAAATGTCAATGGGAGTCATCTCCTAAACCTTTGAAACTTTATCCCCAGAACTGAGAACTGTACCTAGTTCACAGTAGAGACTCAAATTGTTGGATGAATGATTGAGACATAATGACTTTGCTCAGACTGGTGAGCAGATAGTATGTGTGTGTGTACACGAATGGAATTTCAAGATGATTTTAATATATGTTAGAATCTAGACAAGCAAAAAACAGAGGAAGGGGGAATAATATTTGATGGAACATAATTATAGAAGGCCTTGAAAAGCAGTCAAAGATTTTTATACTTGAAGGCATAAGAAACAGGGAGGCAGTGAGGTTTCTAAGCAGGGCACAAGATAAAAGTGTTGTCTAAAATAAATTATCTTGGCAGTGGAAAAGTAAAAAGCAAATGTTTCCATCAAGCAAGTTGCTTCCAACAAGGACTATTTAATTTAATTTAGCATTTTATTTTTAAACCAAGTTTAGTCCAACCAGTTGTTATTGTGAAGTAAATTAATTTTAGTTGACTTTTTCTTATACAAATTCTAATTTGTAAGTAGAAGTATATAAAACATGGAGAAAAATTATACCAAATAACCCCAAGAAGAATCAATTGCTGACATCTTCCCACCTTTTCCCTCTATTTTACAGGTGAACTTAAACCACACATTTTAGGTTTTTCATATTACTGAAAAGTCTTCAGAACATAATTTTAACATCTTTAATATTTTTGCAATTCTATAATATTCATTTATATAAGTTATTCATAATATACTTAATCATACTCTGTTTTGGATATTTGTTTTTCATGCTTTAATTTTTTAAGTTTTGTGCTTTAATAATGAATGTGTCGATAAGCATCCTATGCATAAATTATTGTAAATTTCAAATTACATATTTCCCTAGAAAATATTCCTCAGAGAGGAACTATTAGTTCGGAAACAAGAATATTTTGATAGATGTTCCTAAATTGTTTCCCAAGAAAGGTTATATCAATTTGTACTTTCTTCACTAGCTTATGAGTATACCAGTATCCTATATATTCATCAGCATAAGTTATTTCTATTAAAAAGAGAAGTATTATTGATCTAACATATAATAAACTATTTCACCCTGGCTTTAATTCAAATTTACTTCATTTTCATTGATGTACTCATTTTATTCAAATATTTATGATCCATTTTTTTCTTTGTAAATTATCTTTTCTCATTTCTTTGCTATTAACTCAAGTTCTCAGTAATGATATTTATGTCGTCATGGTTTTATGTGAGTTTATTATATAATACAGCAATAGTCTCATATACTTTGTCTATTAGATATATTTAGAGATAGAAAATAGTTTAATTTTCATATATTGATCTACCTGTTGTGACTTCTTCCACTGCCTTTAAAGTCAAAATGCATTTTGAATCCAGTTTTGACAAAGATTCACTTTTACTTCTATCGTATTCTTTTAATATCTAAAATTTAAACTATAGCTCTTTATCTGAAATATTTTTTTGATGTAGGAGGTGAAACAGCATGTCAATCAGGGGTATTAATTATAAACAAAAAATGTCAAAAGTACCTGTTATCAAACTATATTGAGTTTAAATATCACCCATTTCTTCACTTACTAACATAAACCAAGTATTGAATCAGTACATATAATTTTGAAGCCCAGGTCAAATGTGCTGATCTACCTTCTGAGGAGGCTGAGCAATAGTTCAAATGTTGGCTTTGGCGAAGCCTCATTTATAATGTGATGTTCTCCAAGCATAACATGAGTGTTCAAAAGGTGTTGAGCTGTAATAAATGACAAATATTCCCTCTAGATGGGTAAATAAATCAACCATGATATCAACTAATTTACCAATTTGATAATATTATGCAAGCTATGTTTCATTTTTTCATGAATGTGCTATACTTTCATTATAGCATATTAATTATTATCACATGTAATAGCAAAATTTCTACTTTGGGCACAATTTTAAATAGCAGTTAGTACCTTAAGCATTAGGGAAGTTTAATGTAAGCTCTTAAAAGTCAGCCAAAATTTAAGAATCTCTCCTCTCTCTCTCTCTCTCTCTCTCTCTCTCTCTCTCTCTCTCTCTCTCTCTCTCTCTCTCTCTCTCACACACACACACACACACACACACACACACACACACATACACAAACACATTATGGCTCTTTATATTACAATAGTAACTTTTTGGTATGCATCTTGTAATTTTAAAGTGGGTCTCTACTGTTAAGTTAATTAACATCTCTAAATCCATAAATAATTACAGCTAATCTAGTACCTAAACTCGTATGTTTTTAACCACTGATTAGTGTTATCTCCAATTTATGAAAAATGAAAAGAAAAGAAATCTAATGTAGACACACTGACTAATGTACACAGAAGACAAACTGACTCAGTTATCAATTTCTAAAACTGAAGACCATTACATGTGGGCTTTGGTGCTAACTCCTTCCCCAGTATGAGTTTACATTCCTGTTTATTCAGGATGTAGAGTAATCATATGCATGATTAAAGTTCACTGAGCACATGGCTCCAATTTCCACCAAGATCACACAGAATAATAGATCAACTCTTCAGCCCTCAACCAATTTACCAAAAAAAAAAAAATTGTGAACTTGTTTTATGTGGTTCTTGTATCTTAGCCTTCGGAGTGTACTAAGTCAAAGAGTAGATTCCCTTATGGCTCCAATTACAGAGGTAATAGGGGGATGAAAGAATTTCAAGGTAGGAATTAAAGATTGCACATTTTGGGCATTTTAGCATGGGACACATTAAAAAGCTAACTTTAATGTGGGAAACAGAGGTGACAATGCTCTAGCTGAGAAATAACAATTCCATTAATAGCTGCAGAATAATGGTTCTAATATATAGCAAACCTAAGAAGAGTCTAAGACTCTTTTCAATCCTGAAAAATATGTATTAATATTCACAGTTTTAGAGAGCTGCAAAAAGTATGTTTCCAACTCAGATACCCATCTTCCAGTTCATACTTTGCTACAACTTCAGAGATCAAAGAGTCAATTATTTTAACATGCCCTCATATTTCAGCTCATTCCTCATATCCTCAATACTGGGAATGGGGCTTTTTTGTAAGAACTCAGGGATCTGGGAATCCAGTGATTTCTGATCTTAAAATTTGCAGTATTATAATAAAATTCTACTTTTATATGAGTTTTAGTAATAGAAATAAACAAGCCCCAAACTTGTACTTTTATTAGAAATTTAGAATGTATTCAAATAAAATGGAAAAATTAGCAAAAATAATCTTGAAATTCTTATAATTTTCTAGAGACCGGCTCCCCAAATATTTTAATCCTATTTAGTTATAAAGATAAAATTTAAATGATGATTTTTTGGCAACTGCTAATCTATGTGTATAACTGGAAAATGTTTACGTCCTACCTGCTTCATTCCAAGTCATAAATCACAGTTCACATCTGTTGGTTCAGAACAACATGCAAATTAGCAGATTTACAGTAATCAGCAAGGCGGTCAATATATAATTCTCCCATCTGAAAACATCATAGGAACAGACTAGAGAAACTGATATGAGGTGGAAAGTCATTCATTCACCAGGGGCCAAAGAATTTCCCTTGCTCTGTCACAGTTTCTCTTTTTAACTTGATTCCTAAGAGCAGCACAATTTTCAAGACACGTGGGCAAGACTACGTTCATGGAACTTCTAAGAGGTAGGAGCATAGGAAAGAAAGGAAATATTCCGAGTGTCTTAGAGTGTATAATCCTCATCATTATTTGACAGCTCTGAGGCAAGTCTAACAGGCCATTGATGACGCTGGGAGGAATGAACCGAGTATGGAAGGTCTTGGCTTCCAAAACACAAGAGGTAAATCTGACCTCATCCTGGTTAGAGTAAATGTTTATATATTTTTTAAAAAGATGAATTGACAAGTGTCCTCAAATTATGATGCTTTTGAATAGCTTTTTTTTTTAATCTTGACACATATCTGCAAGTTTGTTGCTGTGTGTACCTTCATGAGTTGTTGGATTTAGTAGAAATTTTGAAGCTGAATGTTTCTCACTATGGTCTTTAATGTGATCAAGTGCTTTATCTCATTAGAGTTGTCAAATATTTATATTTAATGTTTGCATTAAAATATTAAGTATTGGAATTATCATTTGAGTATTTTATAGTTTACCTATCACATAATTAATTTTCCACACTAAATCAAAGCTCAACAAGTGTTAAAAAATATGAGCCTATCACTAATCTTTAGCCTGCTGGCATGTTTAATCCAATTATATTTTAGTGAAACTGGTTTAGGAAGGCTACATATATATTGTTGAAAATTCTCTCCTTCAACCAAAGGTTTTTCAGGTTTGTCTGAATCCTCTTCCCAAGTAGGCTTCAACATCTAGGTTTCCTTCATCTCTGCATTGCCCAACTTCAGCATGAGTCTTACTAAGTCAGTGAAAGAGAATCATTCATGCTTCATATCTGATCATCCTCTATATAGTGTTTCTCATTCTCCATCATTTCCCATGTGATCACCCTAGTCTAGTAACAGCAAGAGTTTTGTTAGGTTGGTTTAGCCCAAATCTCCTTTATTACTCATAAGTTCCCATCCACCAATGTCCACTTTACTCTTTCTCTATAAATTCCTATATTCCTTGTGATATTTGGAATTGAGTTCAATCTCTCTCCCTGACTATAAAGTCTGCAGTTTGCTTTTGTCACTGCTTTTACCTTGATGAGTGGTAATGGTCCCTATACCTCCCTTGGTGCTCCTGAATAAATTCAGCTTTAATTATCTTTAACAAGTGTCATGAATAATCTTTAATTCTCAATATTAACTAATCAGTTTGCTAATTTATATGAATAATATCAGTGTCAATTATAGTCCTAATAATTTCCCATTAATTTGCATTTTAATCACATTTGTTTATTTTTTATGTAATATAATTGACATAACATGATATTAGCTTCAGGTGTACAACATAATGGTTCAATATTTGTATACATTGTGAAATGATCACCACCAATAAGTCTAGTTAACACCCATCACTGCATGTAGTTACAATTTTTTTTTCTGTGTATTTGGCGGAGAATGATGAAAATCTTTGAAATCTATTTTCTTAGTAAATTTCAAATGTACAATACAGTATTATCAGTGACAGCCCCATGCACTAGATTATAGCCTCCAGGCTGGCCTCTATTATATACTTGATTATTTATAGCTATTATTGCTGAGATTCTCTACTTTTTAACCCTCTCCTCCCAGCCCCACCTTCTGCCTCTGGTTATCACTCTTAGACAAGCTTCCTTCTCTCTTCTCTATAATTTTTTGCTGTTGTTATAACCCTCAGTTGATTTGCAAGCTGAAGTTTGCTTTCCTTTATGGGAGAATTCACATTATTTTAAGAAAACCAATAGCTTCAAATTGTGGACTGCGTCTTCCTGATTCTGGCTTCATGATCTAGATACAAAGCAGATACATATATCTTAAAAACAGATGTTACGCATTGCATCTACAGTTGGTTTTGGAAAATGAAACAGCAAACCTGTTTGTGGTCATGATGAATGAGAGAAGAAAATGGTGGTTAAAATTAGACTTCAATCTCAAAGTTTTCAAACTGGCAGTAATAGTAAATGCAAGCAAGAGAACCCAGAAATAGGATTCATTAGATAGGAGGACTCAGGAGAATTAAAATACTTTCAAATTTCTTGAGGATGCAAATTATGATTAAGGTGAATTTCATGCAAATCATTATCTGAGGGTGGATCCATGTCCCAAAAAGATAAAATTCAACTGTGTAGAACCAGGTGAGTTAACACTATAACTATAACTTCTTTCTCAATGAAAACAGCAAGTTCAATCACAAATTAGCTAAATGTCCGCTGAGCTTTTTAGTCATTCACTGCATTCGGCTTTGAGGGTATGGAGGTGGAAGAAGTAGCATAGCTCTTATCCTCAAGGATTTATAGTTCTTCAGGGAAGACAACCAAATGTCTGATTATAATGGAGATGTATTATGAAAGCATTTGTAGGTCACCGTTAGGCCATCTAGACTTTGAATAGTGCATCATTGTCAATAATTATGCTTTTTACCTAATACATGTTGCTGTCCCAGGCTGATTCTATTCCAGTCTCATTCGAACAGGTCAAATGTCAACAGAAGAATTCAAAGCAAGTTGAGCAATGTCACACATAATATGTAAGGACGTGAAGCAGAATCTTAGCACATTTCCATCATCTTGCTTTCTTCTTTAGTCAAATTTTAAAGAAATATATATTGATTGTTGAGCATTGCACTATACTAGATAATGAAGAAGAGAGTAAACAATATAACTAACAGAAATTCACCCCATTAGAATCACATTGATATAATAGGACTTAACTTTGAAACAGCTGAGGTTAGCAAAAGACCAAGAAGAATTTTTTTTAAGGAAAGAATTTCTGGAGAAAAAAACACAGAAGTGGCTAAGCATAAGCAGGAAGCAAGATTTTTATAAAGCAAATTTTGGTCAGGGAATGGAAGGTTGACTTTATAGGTGGACATGCCAGAACTTTCCATATGCTGTTGATAATCTGAAATTCAAAGATGTACAATATGTAACATTTTCCATAAGCATTTAATAAACATAAATCAATAAAATAAGATAAAATAAATTTATAAAAATTCAATGTTAGAGTATCAAGAGTCACAACACTTTGGGAAAGCCAAAATCATTCTAAGAAGTCAAACTAAGCTAAAAATTACTATTGAACAAAGGTATTTTATAACCCAGGAGATAGCCTTATTCCAACCTTCTTCTATTTTAAGGCACCAAATTAAAGCATAAATTCTTTCCTTGACAAAACTTGGAACAAATTCCTTAGCCTGGGAGATTTTCCCCTCAAACATGAAGAAGTATGTGTTAGCTATTTTTGAGTAGAAGGAATGTAAAAAATGTATATTTTTGAGCATTGGAGACATTTTTGTCCTTGAATAACTGAAAATTTCTTTGTTCTTCTGAATCAAATTTAGCAAGTAATTAGTGCATAATGAGAACCAGTTGTAGCATCAGACTCTATTTAGTTAAAATGCATTTTAAAATACATCGGAAGACAGATAATCTGAATTTTCTTTCTAATGACACTAACCTAGTGAATGTTGTTGAAGAATGCGTGATGGAATCAAAATCTGTTTTGCTGACTTTCAGAAAGCCCTTGGGGATTAATTTCCTCTCAAAGTTTGTTTCAACAAAATATCTGAACAATCTAGAGTTTTGAACTAACAATATAGAGCATGGAAGTAAAGAAGGACTAAGACAGTCTAGTAAAATGATTGCTCAAACACCAATTCATTTGTTATCCAATTGGTCATGTTTTAACTGCAGTACTGAATCCTACCAGAATCCCAGTCAGGAAACAAAAGTCTTATCCTAAATCTACTCAACTCAAAGTCAAAAATTAACCAACCAGAGCAAAAGCAAAAGCAAGTGTGACACAAAGGATTAGATATTTTAGCCAGAAAGCTTCTAAAGAGGATAGAAGTGATGGTGAGCTGGAAGGGTAAGAAGAAAGCAGACATGCTTAGCACCAATGTTGGAGTGTCCTCCATGATCACTTCAAATTTGCTTCCTTCACACTTACCACTCAAATTAAGGAAGTTTATTTATCCCACATGCACAATCTAAAGCTTGTCACATATCTTAAAATTACTGATTCAGTACCATCTTGCTTGTTTCACCAATCTCACAAAACAGAGTTGTCATGCCTATCTGTAGAAAGCCACCAGAAAGAACAATTCCTCCTTCCCCAAAAGTCACTTCTAACAGCTTGAGAAGTTAAGTCCTAAGAGTTGTCATCCTGAGAAGTAAAAATGCAATTAGATATAGAATAATAATGGCATAAGTGGTCAA
Source organism: Solenodon paradoxus (assembly GCA_004363575.1). Lineage (NCBI taxonomy): Eukaryota > Metazoa > Chordata > Mammalia > Eulipotyphla > Solenodontidae > Solenodon > Solenodon paradoxus. The sequence continues at coordinate 235,450 of RJWH01001872.1, read as the reverse complement.
TATTATTAAGTACAAGTCACTGTACTAAATATTTCATGTGAACTCGATTATTTATTTTTCACAAGAAATACTACACACTCTTCCTATCCCTGTTTTACAGATGAGGAAAGGAAAACACACCAAGGCTAAATAACTTGTCAACTCCATGTAACAATGAAGGATAAAGAAAGAACAAAGAATTATTCTGGCTCTAGCAATCAAGGTCTAACAAATCTATTATGAAAACACTGTTCTGAAAAGTTCTGAAAAACAGAAGTTTATGTAATTTTAAAAATATTATGGGGAAGTAGAGAATGATGCTCAGAGTCAATATCATTGAATAAAAGCATGGAGATAAAGATCCTTTAATAAAGGAATAAAGAAAAGATCATAGATGTTTATAGGAAAGAGGGAACAGAAAAGAGCAAATGTCAAGAAAAATTAGAAGGAGGATAATGATTGCAGCCCTAAAGTTTGTTGGGGTAAAGGGTTATGAGTTTTTCACATGGACCAATGTGAGCAGTGCAGGAGACAGAGTTGATTTGTGATCATCCTTGTACCTACCCTATAAGTCAGTCTATAGTGTCAAAGGAAACCAAACATAAAGAGGCAAGATGGTATAAGAACATGGTTTTGAGTTTGCTAGGGTTCAGAAATAGTCTCAGGTAAAAGCTGAGGCAGAGATTCATCTGCATCCAGACCAAGGGAACTACAATTACTGGAATCCAAGAAGGTTCCACCAAAGAGGCCCAGGATAAAGAGATATCTAACTTTAAACATCAGGCAAGATCAGAAAACATAAAAACACTTACATGAGAACAAATTAAAGTGAAATATTTTCTTATATGTCACCACTTCTCCATCCCCTTCCTTTAAAACCGAATTTCTCAGAATCTAGGAAGCAAACAAATGGGGGTGGTGGAGATAAAGGCAGCAAAATTAGGTACAAATCATTTCACTCTAAGTTTATACACCAAAGGTTAGTTGAAGAGAACATAGATATTAACCCAAATTCAGAGTTTTGATTAATAATTAAGACCAGACATTCACATTTCTGAATTAAGGTAGTGTCTATTTCTTAAAGCAACTATTAGACTGTGCTTTATCAAAGACTGAACAAAAACACAGGGAATATCAAAGCGCAGGTGTATTTTGACTAAGCCTTGAGTTATACTTACTTAGTACATTATTCACATGTAGTTAACAGAGATCTCAGGTGATATTTTAATTGTGTTCAGTCTATAATTCTTAAAAATTTATCTAGAGTGAAATACAAGATCTGTAAGAAGTTGCTTTCTATCAGAAAAGAGACTTCTGGAGTGTTTGGACCATAACTCACAAGTAGAGATCATGGTTTGATTCAAGGAATGTGATGTCATGTTGGATAGGAGGAATGTATCAGTCTATTGGCCTGATCCAATCCACCATAAGTTCTGTTATGAGTAATCAGAAATAACAAATCATTTCCTCTTAGATTTCCAACATAGAGGGTACCAGGATCCATGGAGTATATTAGTCAGGTTTGGAAAATAAAACATAAGATGCTCTAGATATTTTAAGCAGAAAATTATTTAATACTCAAAACAATGTCTATAACACCATCGTGAGGACTTCGGGAACCAAGATTAGTGAAGCCTGACTAACTTTCAGGTTCACCTGACAGACCTCTGAAGAATCACCATGTTTCCAACAGGTCAGGCACTTGGGAAAACACCACCAAATAGTCAGTTATGCCTGGAGATTTCAGGCAGATTATTTTCAAGTGTTCCCAGAAGCCACTATTCATGCTAAGATGGATATCGGTTGGGCTCCAAGTGTTACCTACCATTGGTAAAAGAAGTATCATGGCTTCTGTGCCCTTCTGCTTTCCAATTCTTATGCAACGTTACTGATTCAAGTTGAGAAAAAAACAGAAGCATGCAGTAAGACATGAAGGGTAAATGTAGGTCCCTGTCTTCTAGTCTTTGAGTTAGAAGAAAAGTACACTGAGGGATGTTGGAAATGATGCCAGGACAGCTAGCCAATACAGCACATAAGCTATCACCAGTACGGGGACTACAAATTTACTTACATCAATAAATACTTTCAAATAAAGGTAGGATTATAAGTTAGTGCATCCTCTTTGGAAAACAGTATAGAGATGTCTCAAAAAAAGGGGGTGGGAGTGGGGAATGGCCAACTGTTGCAGAAATCCCATTTCTAACTATATTCCAAAAATATGAAAACACTAATCAGAAAAACATCTGACCTCTGTGTCTAGCACCACAATTTACAACAGCCAAGACATGGAAACAACCTAATTGCCTATCAACAGAGGATAGATAAAGTTGTGGTCTATATGCTCAATGGAAATCTATGAAGCTATTTAAAAAGATGAAATTGTGATTTTTGAAACAACCTGAATGAAACTGGAGGTGATTATGCTAAGTAAAATAAGTCAAACAAAAAAACAGAACAAGATGGGTTCAGTCATATGTCAACTATAAAGAAACAAAACAAATGAATAGTCCTCTACAAAATTCACAGGATGCAAGACTGTGGCTACTGGTGTTGAGGGTAGGAGTGGGTGTGGGAGCAAGGAGAAAACAGGAGAAGGAAGGAGTTAATAAGGTGGTGATAAAGGGTACTAGAACTCTGATAGCAGGTATATGTGAAATACTCACAGACTGAGGTGCAAACCCAGTATCCTGAAAAGCATTCAACAATGTAAACAAAATAACTAATGTAATAATTTAAAAAAGACTTGCTATAAAAGTTAGAAAATTCAAATAATATAGCAGAAATAAGTAGTTTGCAATTACAATTCTGAAAAGACCAGTGTTTGATTCCTCTAAAGCAGATTCCTATTTCCACAGATAGTCAGTGCTCCTCTTCTGCAATGTCCTCTGGGAAAGCATCTGTCAAATACATACAAAATCACACCCATGGACACGGTGCAGTGGACCATGTACAAAATCCTATAAACCTACAGAAGCCCAGAATGAGGCAGATAAACATCATCCCCCACAATGATTCCAATCACAATCTCTGTACTGATCAGCACAGACATGGCCCTAAGTCAACCCAAACCCTTTAGCAGCATAAAGGTATTAAGTTTAACCAGCAGGAACAAGTCAACAAAACTTCCAAGGAAATTTACGCTTAGCCCCACGTTATCCTAGGATAACAGTTTTGATCAAGGTTGAACAAGCCTTCCCAGTGAAACGTTTATTTCAAAACCTATGGATAGAATGTTTTCCCTCTTAGCTGACTGAAAAGAAACAAAGACCTTGAAATTCAGGATCCAATACCGCGATATAAAGAAGACAGGCTGGCAGTGCTACCCTGCTGTCCCCTCTGCTCCACAGCTCCCCTCCCCCAACTGCCCCCCACTTTATGTTGCCTCTTCCCTAACTCCCAGGTTGATGTTTTAAAACTTAAATGTCATCAGTCTCTATTTGTGACACAGGATTCAAAGACTCCCAATAACATTTAAAAAAAAGATCTCTTTAAAAATATCAACAAGGACTTTTAAGATCGAATCCCTATCAACCTCTATTGCAAAATTCTTCACAGGTTCTTCTGCTTCCAGTAAAGGATTCCATATAACGCTAACAATAAATATGGTTGCGAAAGTTAAATAAAATGATGCAGGTCAAACACACAGACAACACCTTACCCGTACTAGATGCTTAAGTCATCATCTTCAAGTGCATGCTTTCTGATATATGCACATAAATGTTTTTCCATGTATGATAGGCAACCCTTAAGGTAAATATGTAAGATTTTAACATCACCTTTTTTAAAAATTAGGAAATGCACAGGTTATTCATATGGCTTGCTAAATAGTACTACAACTAGAAAGTAGGGGATCTAATACATAGGTTCATTTTCAAATACATGCTGATGCATCCCCACTACCCTGTAGCCTTTCCCTATTGATTATGACATGTTGCCTTTAGGTGAAGGTTTTATTTGACCTTTAGCTAATGCCAGACTCTTGTGCTAGACATTTGCCCATCTCTCTTAGATCCAGTCCATGGTCTGACCTTGCATACTTTTCCTAAACACACTTGACAGCAAGTGTATGTCTACATAGAGTAAAAGTCACTGGAGGAGATTAAAGTAGGAGGGAAGTGAGTTCTCTATTATTCTCATTTTGTCTTTTATTGTCGAGGAGCAACCGCCTCTCTGAGCACCCGCTGCTCCAGGTAACCCCCACCGATGTCAGGCTCCCGGTGAGCAGTGCGGGCTCCCAGGTTCCAGCAGCTCCACCATCTACTTATTTCCCATATACTGGTGGGGTGTGGCTGTACTTCCTACTATTGCTAAGTCTTGATTTGCTTCTCAGTCCTCTTTTTGGCCTTTCAGATTTTGTAAAACCCTTGTATTCACTCTTTCTTGTAGATCCATCATATCTGTTTCCCCAGATATGCCTTAATTCACAAAGTTGCTGCACAAATAATTTAGATATTTCAATACAAATGGAAATTATAACCTTCATTTGAATCAACTCCTAACATTTGACATCACTTGTTCTTTCTTGTCTGGGACAGACAATAGTCATTCTCTTCTTCTTTCCTAATGGAACCTATTATGTTGGATGTGACAACTGATTCATCTTCAACTCTGCATTTTTCAGATTCGCTAACAGGTAGGAGTAGTCATGAAATTCAGTCGTGGCTAATGCAATGTAAGCAGAGGTGGTGGGTAGACCTTGAGAGAAATGCCTAAAAATCCCTTCCTTCAATTGCCATGTAACTGTGTGCATTTACTCTCCCTACGTACTCAGGTCAAAAAGTCATCTTGTGACCATGAGAAGATCCAGAGGGTATCGTTCACTAAAGAACAAAAGATATAGAGGAGCCTGGGCCATTGAAGACACATATGAAGTGCTTCTATCAACCTAGGGCCACCTATGCAGGAACCTGGGTATATAAAACTAGATAAGGCATGCCCTGGTGGAGCAGTGGTTAAGTCAATCACTTCTGAAAGAATGCAGGTCAGATATCCCTGAGTTTGAGTCTCAGGTCTGCAGTTAAACAACCAGTGTGAACAATTAAATAAAATAAATAAAATGCTTCTTCCTCTTCTCTCTCTCTGCCTGCCTGCCTGCTTGTCTTCATTCCTGCCTGTACTTTTTATTAATTAAATAAAATTTTTTAAAAAGTAGGTAAAGCAGAGCTCTTGCCTTTGAGAAGCTCAGAGTTTTAGTAGGAAGCCAAGCACAGAAAGGAATTGTTACCAGTTGCAAAGGGGCAGTTTAGTGCCATAAAGAGCATTTATGGACTACAGAAGAGGACTACCAAAATCTCATATTCTTGAGGTCATGGGTGGTTTCCTATGGCGATCCTGACTGACCAGACCATTAAAGAGGATTAGGATAGTAAGAGGTGCTGTACCAAAGAGGGGTTGAGGAGGGGGTCATGCAAGTAGGGAAACATTAGAGGCAGAGAGGAAAGAAGAGGAAATGAGAAACATGTTGATGAGTGGAAGGAACTTCCAGCAGTCTGATTTTGTTAGTGAGTAAAGCACACACAAGAGGGTGGTGACAGATGAGTCAGGATTAATAAGGGTTTCATTCCTATAGACCTGGTAGCACTGTGGCATAGAATTCACACTTGATCTGAAGGCAAAGAGGAGTACAGATACTCTTTAATGGGTTTTAAACTAAGAATGACACCATTAGCAAAGAATAATGTTGTCCTTTCAAAAGTGGAAGGGCTAATGAATGACTCAAACCCACATAAGGAATGTTTGATTGTGTTGTAAACTGGCATCCCAGTGTTGAGGTAGAGATTAGTTGTTTCATGAGTGACTATCAGTCATTGATGATCAAGATAAAAAGTGCCTTTGGGCCTAGGGAGAGTCTTCTGTAAATTGTGAGCTTCTAGAATCATGAACCATTTCTTCTGTTATGCCATGTGCTTAATAAATACTTACTCAATAAATAACTGAATCATGATTAAATAAAGGATTACTATGTATGAGTAGTGTCTGCAAACTACTCCAAAAATAGATGATTAATCAACAGCATTCATTATCCATTATGTGAACATACCTTCATTCTCTGCCCCAAGGGGATGTCTCACAGCTATACAGAACTGGGGTCTTTTGCTACCAGCTCAAGAGTAGTGTTCTACCTGTATGAAACGGAACCTGATGTCTTATTTATTTGTAGACATGGAGTTTGTGGTTTCATGTAAGAGTTCTAAAATAGTAACTCCAGTGAAACTGACTCGTTTTCCTCCAGTCACTTGAAAAATCTTTTTCTGCTCTTACATATTAATAAAGAAATAAAAATATGGGGGGCATTAGGGATAAACTGAATCCTTAATTCAGGAGTTCTGAATCAAAACTGTTCTGAAACTTCAAAGGGATTTTTAAGATAGTACGATGCAGTTTGTCTGCAGGGGAGGTGAAAAAAGAAGCATTTAGTGAAATGCATTCCCTCTGCCACCAGCTAAAGCAGGAGAGACCCAAATAATACAATAAGCAGTCGCAGAGTCCAAGAAAGAAGAGAGAAGACTGGGCTCTCCAGGATGACTGGTGAGGAAGAAAAGAAAGTTTATGAACGTGTTCAGCTTTGGGAGCTGAAAATGAGCTCTGGAAGCAAACACTAAAATGATCATGCATTTCAGTTCTTTCCAATTAGGCTAAAATCCACGGGCGTCTTTTTTTTTTTTTTTTTTTTTCATAGACATCATCTAACTTGAAAAGCTACAACAAATGACAAAGTAAGATACAAAAGAAGATAGACTAAAAGTAAAGAAGGGAGAGTCCGGAAAAAAACCTGGAGCTTCTAGGACACAGCACTAAGATCTGACACATCTCAGTTTCTGCTTCCATAAAGAAACACCATAGCTGGGGGGTGGGGGGCAGTTCTAACACTGGAAGTCTAAGATTAGGAGGCAAGTGCTGCTGAGATCTGCTAAGAACCCTCTTCTAAGCTGCACGCTGTGGACCTCTGTGGTTTTCTCACTTAGCAGAAAGGACAAACGCTCTGTGTTAAGAGCACGCATCTCTTTCCTGAGTCTCCATCCACGTCATGATGTCATCTAATCCTAATTACCTCCCAAGACCCACCGCCTAATGTCTTCTATTCAACATATAAGTTTGGGGTGGGGAGTACATGAACATCAGGTCAGGACAACACACTGGAAAAACTCTCTTCTCAAAGTAGAAAATAGGGTGGAACAAAAACTATGACCACAGTGTAGGAGTAATAGGCTCAACTTAGAGATCAGGTGGGCCTGGTTTTGCTCTGAGCTATGTTAATTTATTAAGTCAATTTCATCATTGTTAAATTGGCTTAGGGTCCTCAGAGGACTGGTATGAGAATCAAAGAGGTTATATTTGTAAAGCACTTAGTTCTTCATGTGGCTAAAAATAAGTATTTGATAAGTGATAGCTATTTAATAATGCATAATAAAAGTATATTTTAACTCAAAAAATAATGTGATGCAATTATTATTCAATCCCTAGGCCTTAGGGCTATATTAATGAAAAAGATAATGTCCTAGTATTGGTGATATTCATATTCATACTTCAGTGCATAAGACAGATCGTTTTAACAGATAACTTGGAAGGGAGCATGCTCAAAGTTAAGACTGAAGCATAAGTACAAGGTTTTACAGAATTGTAAAAGATGCAGCTAAATATAGAAAGAAGTCAGATAATAAAACTCTAAAAGAATTCGGAGTCTACTTGAGAGCAGGGATCCAAGAAGATAATGAAAGTTTTGACTTTAGAGAAATGAAATTAGTATACAACCAGTTGGGAAATATATTGAAGGGGAAAGAGAGAGAGAGAAGAAGTATTATACCAGGTACTGAATTCAGACTTATTCCCCTGATTTTCTGGATTTTAGTCAAATATATTCAAACATGTTGATTTTAAGCTTGACTTAGGTTATTCTTAAAAAATAATTTTTATTTCTCCTAAGATTAGTCTTGATACAAAGTGAAAACACAGATTTTGGAAGGCTGATTGAGTGTCTGATGAACTTCATTAATATAGGTATATGATATGTGTCTACTGCAGGAAAAATTACTACAAATGAGTGAAGTATTTCACAGTCCATAATGCTGTCACGATGCAACAAGAGTTCTAATGGAAGGATCTGTAGGGAATAAGGTAGGATGAACTTAACCCGTGGCTCAGAGGTTTGGGGAAAAATGCCACCCAAAAGTAATGCTTCAGCGGCATCTAAAAAGACAAATGGGTATGCTACAGACAAGGAATGATGCTTTTAAGCAAAATAAATAGAATACAAACTATAGCAAATGTAATAAAAATGTAATTGCAGATTTACATATAAATATGCTATTTATATTTTTAGAAAAAAATCTATGTACATTTGTACATTTACAGAGGAAATGCATGGAAAATAGGATAAAAAATGCAACACAAATTTTGATAGACCATAGTTTCTGAAGATGGAAATGAATGGAAGGAAAGGAAGATAAATGGGAAATTTCATATTTTGCTCTCTATTCTCCTATATTTTGTGACTTGTTCGAGTGAGACTTATATAAAGAAAATTTCATATGTTCCAAAAAGAAAGACCAAGCACGCCTATGTACTATTTGTGAAAGGAGAGAAAGTACATAAATAGTTTGCAGGAAACAAGAGTTCAGTTAATCATGGACCAAATGATGAAAGACCCATGTGCTATCAGAGCATGCAGACTTCACTTTATAGACATGAAGTATTAAGTCATATAATAAAGAGAATGGAGTATGGTACATTTAGAAAGATGGCAGGTACTGTGCAAAGTGGATTGAAAAGAAAAACACTGGCAATCAGAAGAGTCACAAGGTGTATTAGTCAGAATGCTATGGCAATAAGGAAACACTGAAATCTTAGAGGTTTTCCATATAAGCTCTGATCTATGGCAGGCTGTCCTCAGCAGTCTTGAAACTGCAGCACCTGGAACATTTAACCTCAGATTGCTGAGGGAGGAGAACAACCAAACACAGAGAAATTCACTTCTGCTTTTAGATTTCTTAGGCTAAGAGAGACACAAGTCACTTCTACTCAAAGTCCAGTCACCCAAACCATTCTTGTGCCTCTAATCTAACCACAAGGCAGTTTGGTCAATGTGGAGCTGCTCCTAGAAAGAATATCACATCACTGTCTTAAACGCTACCAAATTTGTCAAGTAACTGTAAGACATATGGTGAATTCATAGAGTCCAAGACACTCAATGAAGAACTATTTATAGGATACAGTTTTTGAGGCCTGGCTGGCACTTGGCATACAACCCAAGGACTTGAGTTCATGACCCAGGTTGTGGGGTAGGGGGGTGGGGAGAACCAAGATGAATAACCAAATACAATAAATAAATGTTTCTTCTTCCTTGATCTTCCTGTTTCACAGCCTGCTAGGCTTCATTCTTGCCTACACATTTTCTTTAAAAAAAAAAAAAGTAGAGTGAAAACAGAGAGACTATTAAAGAAAGAGGATTACATTGCCAACTCAACTTCTCTATGCACACTTAGAAGAATGGTGGTGTTACAATCAGAGATAAAAGTAGGATAGTATGATCAGGGAGTGGTAAAAAGTAAGAATCCACCTGTTGCCTTATATGGATGCAAAACTACCTAATTAGAAATCCTAACTAGACAGACATCCTCTTATGAAGCCTGGGCACTTAGAAGGTAGGTAGGTCCCAGAGAGCTGCTAAGAATGTGATCAGCAGCAGCACAGGAATCAGCAGGGGAATCCCGGGAAATATGTGAACCCCCAAATAACCTTCGCAGGTTTGCTGCATTTGTAACTGTGTAGAACACCTATTTGGCTGCATTCAAACAACCTAAGAGGCAGGAGACTGACCTGAGTAGGTTTTGTGATATTTTGCAGGAGGATGTGCCATAAGTACAGGCTGATTATAACACCAAAGAATGAGTGGGGCTTTGCTGAAGTGTGTTAGAAGGGGATCTGGTTAATCTATGGGGTACATTTGGGACAACAGTCTTACCTAACTTATGTGAGGAAGCCCACTCAAGTAATGAGATAACTTTGGATTTTTCTTGCATTATGAAATATTAAGCTTATTGTTTCATAATTATTGACTCCTTATGCTATTTTGAGTCTTTGAATTAATTTGAATGTGATCTCTAAATCCCAAGTTCTAATGAAACTGTACTTAGAACTTAAAGAATATTTGGCAAAGAGTCAGTTGAAAGGAGTCTTAAAGGCAGGAATCTGGAGACAGACCATACTCGAGTGCCCTACAGAGGTGTGGAACAGAAAATAGAGGGAGCGGGCATAGGTTAGAAAAGAACCAGGAGTATGTATTTTCGTGGAAGCCAAAGCTACAAAACAAGAGAATTGTCAAGTGGGTGGACACATAAAACATCTTTACCAAGTCTGCTGTTGGAAAAGGTCACTGGCAGCAGTGCTCAGAGTTGTTTTAATAGAATGTTTGTGTAGGAAATTGTCTAAGCCAAAAGGAAGTGAAGTGAACTGTGACTATAGCAAATTTTTGGAGACATTTGGCTGTGTCATGTAGAAAAAAAAGATAAAATTCTCTCCATACCTTTCCCCTATCCCATACCATTCTCCCTCTATGTTGAACACTACTGATTCACTGTCTAGAAGAAGAGAGACAGCAAGAGAAAGACAATAAAGTTTAGAGCAGAGAGGTGCAAACTGCACACACATCTGCTTAGATAATGCACCATTCCATAGGGAACCCTAATTTAATAATATAGTTAATATTCAATATCCTTTTTATTTAAACAAAGTAAGAAAATGGATAGACTCATGTATTTTTTGTTCCTTATTCACATTCCAAAATGGAAACATGTTTTTATGCATTTCCCCTGCCAAAAATACTAAACCTTTTAAAAATGTCCATGTAAAAGTCCACAAAGGAAATGTTCACAAATAAATAAATATGGAAAATGTCAAGTTTTGATTATGTCCCAAATCAGGATCCACTTAACAGCTATTTCCTTTCTCCTGAATAGAAATACCTCTTGGATACGTATTTATTGTGAAACTCATTTTATATTTCTTCCTCTCAGTAAATCAAAATGTGACAATCATTTCCATCATTACCCAAAACCACGAAGCCAGCACCAGCGGTCGAAGACTCCTCAAGCCTTCTGGCTTCCCACACTGTCCTTATTCCATAACTGGCATTACAGATACTAAAATTGCATTCTCTTACTCTCCCAATAAAACCCGGTGTTTACTAACTATGGAAACTGTGGAGAAAAGTGATATCAGCTGCTTCGTTTTCAACATAAACTGTGTTAGTCAAGCAACAAGGTCAGAAGAGTTTTAGGCAATGGTCATAGAGATGTGCTTTTTTATTCCTAATAGCAACACATTTTATTCTTCTTTTTGACATGGACAAAAAGACTTAATCAAAAACACTTGGATATTATGTTTTGGAAAAGGAGTTTCTCTTTTTATACCCATCGCCATGCTCCCCTAGATACCCATTTATTTCTGATTACTAAATCAACTTCACAGTTTTCATGTCTTTACTCACCAGTTCATTCTCAGCCTTGTCTAGAGTTTTCTCCTTGGCTCTCTTTTCCATGTATTTTTCCTAATTATGACCCATGGGTGACTTCATCTATTCAAACTCCTCAAATTGAGTTCTTTCCAAGCAATGTTTTACTCTCTTTCCAAGTCCAACCACACACCTCTAGCAGTCAGATCAAACTTAATATGGAAAAATATTAACAAATTAACTTCACTGACAAACTTGTCTCATATCCAAAATAATTTTTGAAAATTACGGACGCCATCACTTTAATTTCAAAACCCAGAAATTTTGAAATCTTTCCTCTCAGTTCCCCACTGCAAGAAATCAACTGATTTTTCCAAGAAATTATCAAATCTAACTTGTCCTCTCCATCTCCAAGGCAATTCCCATGAGTCTGAACCCTCTTGTCTAGGCAAGTTACAACAACTTCCATCGAATTTCCTCTGTTTCCACAAGTCTTTCCTCTCTCCAGTCTATCTTTTACCCTCTTACCATAGGTGTTTATATGAAATAAATACGTCCAGGCTCTCACCTTGAAAAATCACATCTATTCCCAATACTTCAATTATGTCTAAAGTCCTTAACCTGGCTTATGATTTGGTACAATCCATTCTCAAATGATCTCTCCAGATGCATGTGTCATCTGGGTTTCTGGTAGTTCAAAACCGTCTTTCGCTTTGTGAATTGGTGCTCTCTATTCATTTGAATCCCTGTGCTAAAATAGTCTTCACTTCTCCCTAGACTGTTGAGCGTGGCTACAAAACTAAGTGTGCTATAGACCCTGCCCCCACAGTGCCATAGTCATTACTATAGCATATCTTGTTAATCTCATTGTATTCTTGGAAACATGATTAGAGAGCTATTGATAAATGTGCCTTGTAAAAGAATTCCTTGGTTAAAGGGGTTTGGAAAGTAAACCCCTAGACACTTTTTGAAATTTGTGATAGGAATTTCAAATGCTCACTTTTTCTTTGTTCTCCTCTCCTGCCTGGCATAACAACAGGTACAAGGCCATAGGACCAGTTCCAGACAGTGAAATGTGGGCAGAGTGACATCTTCTATTTCTAGACCCAGTCCTCCAAGCATCTGCATAATATTTTCTATGAATACTCCCTCTTCCATATATGCTAACTGGATGCAGAGGACTGAGCGAAGGCTGTTTTCCTTCAGATCATTGTTACAAGAAGACTGATTCACTGAAGGAATGTGTATCATCTTGCTGGAGGAAGCCTGACTCACTGAACAATTCCACAGGGCAGTGCCCCTGTCAGCCAGCATGGCAGCAGTGACATAAACAAGAAATGAAATCATTATTATGTGCAGCCACTGAGATTTAGGGATTGTTTGTTACAGCAGCTCTGGTGACTTGCCCTAGTACAATGACCTAACAGGGTTATAACTCTCAAAGAACTTCAAAGATCATGAAAGCTCTTTCCCCAGTGCTGTTATGCTAACAAATTTATGCACTCACAAAAAATTTATCCGTCTGTACTGTGTTTTTACTGCTAATGCTATATTTCCTAAATGATATCTTCCCAGGGAATATGGCCCAAGAGGCAATCATAGAGGTGTTCTTAACATCATGAGCTGCTCCCAAAACTACAAAACTCACAAGACAGAGAAATGCATTTACCAGAGAAAGTAGGCTAATTAGGGAGTGGGGATGGGGTTGAAAGAGTAAAAACACAAGTGGGATGGTGTTGTTTGGCTGTGGTGTGGTCTGATATACACATAGAATGAGATGCCTGAAAACCACGTAGTAATTTAAACAAAGAAACAATAATAAAAGAAGTAAGAAAAAGGAAAACAAACAAAATATGAGTCCGACAAGCAAATACATTTGGAAAAGACTGACAGACAAAATCGAGTAAGTATCTGTGACTGTGAGTAGATTTAGACACAGACTTTTCAGTCTTTCACTCACTAAAGAGCTTCAGGATCTCCAAGAGGAGTAAGAACAGGCAGTACTTTCCAAACCTCTCTAACCAAGGAATTCTTTCACAAGGCGCACTTATCAATAGCTCTCTAGTTATGTTTCCAAAAATACAACAGGTTGACAAGATATGCCGTGGTAATGACTATGGCTTTGGAGGCAGGGTCTGCAGCGCACTTGGTTTTGCAGCCACAACACAAAGGACATTACCCAGCACATTAGACAAGTACAATAATTTGTTAACATCTGACTGTTTTTCAGCAGGTAGCCTTAAAAATGTTCAGTCCATATCTTCTCCCCTCAAAACATCCTTTTATCAAATAACACAAATTCATGGGTATTTACTGAAAAATCGTGTAATGAAAGGAGAACGTGTGTGTTGCATCACAAACTACTAATATCAAAACAAAAGCCTGTTCTCATCACCATTACTCTTTAGCCATCGCCTAGAAATTTCAACTCTCTCTTTTTAAATTCTATGAAAAGAACATTACATCATAACATGATAGGGTTTCAAGTGTGCCTTGTCATAAATCAGCATTTGGATATAATACACTAATCATACTGCCAGCAGTTCAAGTCCATCTTTCTTCTAAGATTATTCTTATATGAGTTTTATAATGTCGTTTAGTTTCTAATTCTCATTCCCAACCTTCGTGAGAGAGCAACTTGGTTCTTTTCCAGCTCTCTCAATTCAGGGGGTGGTAAAATACAAGCACAGGAGACTTGATCTCTCAATGGCTTTCCTAAACATCTCTTTACCTTCCCAGTCAGGATGTTGTTACTAGGAAAGTATTGAATCTATGCAATGCCATAGTATATTCTTCACCTATTTTGTTCTCATGAAAGTTGATATATTACCTTCTTGCATATTCATCTCCTTTAACCAAACACAAAGAAAACTGTATTGACCTTTATTGAAATGTATATTATTTTGTATATGATGGCTTACTAGAGAATATGTAATAAGTGATACATTCAAATTTTCTAGCACTTGCAGTACAATTTTGTAAGCATAAAACTCTAGTCTGCATTATAAATATGTAATATGATATTTAGAAAATTCAATCTGATCACAGAAGAAAGAAAAAAAACAGGAGGAAGAAGAAATAAAATAAAAATTAGTTGTTCAGACTATACCAAGCATTGCATTTATTTCTATTAGATTCGAATCTCATTTAATATTTTAAGAAGTACTTTATTGATTCTATTTAGTTGTTTATCTTGGTTATTTTCCTCTGCTCTGGGACACAAACCTGGGTCCTTGGAATGTATCTAACTGTTTCAAATGAACAGCTGCTTCGCCAGGGCACAAATCAAATCTCTTAATATGCGTAACACACTTAACATGTTGATATTACTTTTATTAAGAAGTCTTAGGGCTCTAGTTATAGGATAACAATTAATCACACTCCTCTCCAAGTTCTGAAGCAATTGAGAAGTGGTAAAAGTTAGAGATAACTGAGAATATTAGTTTGTTTACCATAAAACTACATTGAAGAAACTATTTGGAAATTTGGGCAAAATCAGGATTGTATTTTTCTACCTGGTTTAAGTTACTTACTTAAAACTGCAGCAACTAGCCCCCCATGGTGCAAGCTGAAAAGTAAAAGTTACAAACTACACATCAACAAAGGAGAAGTCGCTTGACCATATTAAGAGATGGAGGAAAGTATTTGACAAATTCAACAACCATCCATGATAAAAAAAAAAAAACTTTCAGTAAGCTAAGCATAGAGGGAATCTTGCTCAATTTGATAGAATTAATCTTCAGAACACTACAGCTAATATAATATTTAATGGTGGTAAACTAGATTTCCTTCTAAAATCAGGAAAAGGGCAGGGATGCTCCCTTACTACTTTACGAAAAGGAACTAAAAGGCATACAAAATGGAAAGGAATGAAACTGTCTTTGTTAGCAGATGACATAACATTCTGCAGAGAAAATCTGAAAGAATCAAAACCAATAAAATATACTTTTAGAACTATATCTTATTGCAGGCTTACAGGATCTGTATTATTACACAAAGATTAATTGTTTTTCTATCCCATATACAAATGGGATTTGAAATTAAGAGACAAAACTACTTATATTAGCTCCCTTCAAACATGAAATGCTTAGGTAAAAATCTCAAATATATATGAGACCTATATGAGGAAAACTATGGAGCTCTGATTTAAAAAAATTAAAAAACTGTAAATGGAAAGAAATGTACATTCCTGGATAGAAAGACATATTCTTGTTGCTATGTTAATTCTTCTCAAATTGATATATAGATTTAACATAATCTCAATCAAATCCCAACAAGTTACTTTATGGATATCAATATACCGATGCTAAAGTTGATATAGAAATAGACAAGATGCAGAATAGCTAACACAATATGAAAAAGAACAAAGTACTGACATCACCCGATCTAAAGATTTATTATAAAGCCACTGTCATCAAGACACTGTGTTATAGACAAAAGATTACACAAAATGTCAGTGGAACACAATAGAGAGCCCAGAAATAGATTCACATAAATATAGTCAACAAATCCTTTACAAAGTCACAAAATCAATATGATGGAGAAAAGATAGACTTTTCAGCAAATGATATTGAACAACTGGACATCCGCATGCAAGAAAATAAATCCAGGCATAAAACTTGGACTCATCACAAAAATTAGAATAGATCTTGACCTAAAAATAAACACTGAGGGAGCTGTAGTATCCAAAAGAATAGAAATCCAGACAAATAATTTCATAGGCACCAGAAAGATTTCATTTACAGTGAACTCAATTTAAGAACGGTCTCCTTTTTAATATGCTCACCAAGGTATCAAGAATACTATAACTTTCCAGAAACAGGATATAAAAAAGAAAAGAATTTAGAATCGGTTGCTTCTTAAGATGACCCTCAAAGAAGAAATATTACACGTATAATAATATGCTCCCTTATAGTCACACTATTTCATAATTGCCTTCAGTAACCAACACAATATTTCAAAGTTAGGTAGCATTTCCATGATTAGATTAGAAAATTCTGAAGTCACTCTTGATAATGGACCCAGTCTCTTGCCTAATGAAGCAAGCTGATATGTTGGGAAGGTCCAAAGTAGGAACTGAGGCTACTCTCAGGTCAATAGCTAGAAACTGGTCCAAAAGCCAATAGTCCAAAGAAAACTAATTTTGCCTTGATTAGCACTTCATGAAAGTCGTTAAAGCTGGAAACATTGGAGAGTTGTGCACAGAATCTTGACCAATGATTATTGTGAGAAAATAAATGTTATTTTTTAAGACAGAAGTAGATAGCTAATACAAGGGCTTGCCACTTTATTCTGCCAGCTCTCAATTTTTGTTTTAATTGATTGTATTGATATTACTGTCAATGAAATGTAATCAAAACATTTAACTTAACCAAGCATACCAAAACTTGCATGGGGAAAACTGTCATGCAGTCTAGGGAGAAATATTCCATGATTGAGCACAGAGTGATAACAAGGCATCTGTCTCAGCAATTTCAGTCACTAATAGACACCATCCTATGCTAATATAGCTACTGTACTATTTATTATTAGCAGCTGCTATTAAAAATCACTGTTACCATTACTAACTCTGTGACTTTAGGTAAATTATATAATTTTTCTGCATTCCAATCCAGTTCCATGACCTTTTAAATATATGTGTGTGTGAGTGCATGTGTGTTTGTGTGTGTGAGAAAAAGAGATGCTATGGGATAACATATGAGAAGTTTTTGCAAAATTCCCAGACAGCAAGCATTTAGTCAACATTGATTGATATTATCATGAAAATTATAGAAGGAATTCCAGTTAACTGTTGAACCCATGTGCAACAATTAGCAGCCTAGGACTTTAGACCTAAAACAGATTTCTCATGATATTGTATTTATATGATATCTTGGACATGATTTTTAACTGTCGTCTAGTGAAATAGGCAAATTTTATAATTTACCAAAGAGTAATTTTCCAGAGAGATGTGATTAACAGACTCTGCTAACATCAAAAATATCTTCTGTGATATTTATAAAAGGATCTGTAAGAAGGGAGAGAAAATGCTAGGCTTGTACATTCTTACTAAATAAATATTATTGGCAATACAAAATCTAGGCAAAATTAAGTCCAAAAAAATCTTTCTCTCCTTGGGAACAACTCCTTTCCCCAAACCCAAATAAAATAGACTCCATTGAATAGCTCAGCAAAATGAAAAAAATCAAGAATCATCTTCAATTCTTTGTAGTCTTTAAGGTTCCAAAGGAAGAAGATCCCTTTTGCTTCTGTATGGAACCAAATAAATCTATTCTTGATTAAATCAAGCATGTAGAAACTAAAATATATCTTAACCATAGTACATTATCTTTCTTTCTTTATGATACTGCCTTTATAATGATTCCATTCCACAATGACCATGTATCTTTGCTAAATAAACACCTAATAAAAATTCCCAGAAATGAATTAGTATAGAATACGCTAGAGTAATTTCTTGCTAAAAAGTTGTTTATGAGAAACATGTCCTTAGGAAACCATAAAACAGATGAGATAGAAAGGGAAAACCTATCTCAAGTTCATTCCAAAGACACTAGCAAAAATAAAAAGAATACGGTCCACATCTCTCTACCAAGCACTATATTAGGAATGAAGTCATTCTCAAAATTGTCATGTAAAGATTCATGCAAGTGAAGTGAGGTGTTATTTCCATTCTCTTCTTACAGGCTAGGAAACAGTTCTTCTGTGAGTATTTCATTTATTGTGATATATGTAGATTTAGATTCTCGTAAGACTCCTATTCTAAGCTGTGTGTGAGATTTCCCAAGAGGAAAGTTTGCATTACCTACTCTCCTACTAAAGAATTATGATCTACATTTCAGATGGTCAAGAAAAGCATCAACTACATCAACATTGAGAATCACGCTTTAATATTTCAATTTGGGGGATTTTGTTTATTTTACAGTTCAAAAAATTGTACCTGCCCATTGCAATATTGTCTAAGACATTTCTGAGCAACAGCAGCTTGAGGGAGGTCCACAAAATGCATGGTGTGGAGTTCTGGAGTTCTTGCTGAGATAGCTGCCCAGTGTATAGCTAACGGCTGACCCTTGACACTGCATACAGCTGTGGTGAGAAGGTTTTTCCCAAAGTATAGTTTTCTGCATGGTAGTGGAAGCAGACATCTGGCCCAAGCCCTCTTTCCTACCTTCAAGAAAAGCTTCCTATTATTTTGAAGATTCACCCAACTGGAAGCTGTATTCATCTCCTAGGGTCTCCAATAAAAATTGCAATCTCAACATTGAAAGAAAATTTAATGATCCTCCAGATCAATTCACCTGACCCCATTTAAGATTAAAATAATGCTGAGAAAAAAAAAAAAACATAATTTTATCCAGAACTACACTGAAAGTTAGGGACTCAACAAACACTGGAACCCAAGACTTTGAAGTCCCTGTTAAGTTGAGTTCCTAGCTCTGCACATTATTTCTTGATAGATGAGTCATTATTAGTAATTATCTCCATTGATAGATAAATTAAAATATGAAAACAATAGATTTTTTTTCCCCCAGTTTTGACTATCTTTTCCAAACAAACTATTTCCATAGGAATTAAGACTAGCAACTTTAATTACAATAGCACATACTGATATAGCAGACTGGAGAAGATTATCTAAAATAAATTAACACCCCTTCCCTTTCCACTAATTGTTGTAATGAAAGAAAAGCAATATTGACCTGGTCACCCTCCTACTGTGTAGTAAAATGTGTATCTTTATAGTTTTGCGCTAATGAGTTTTGAATGTTTCTAGTAATATTTTACTTATTGTCTGTGCCATTATCATTTTACCAAGCACTTCACGTAAACAGTATGTTCCCCAGATTGCAAAGGTGGACAAGTGGAAAAGAGGAAGGCATTAGGGGTGGACAAGAAGAGCAGACTAGTTGTAGTTTTACAGGCTATGGATACACGTTCCTCATCTAATACAATTTTTATCCGTGACATGGACCAATACTTCAGCGATCTGTGCCATGTGCTATGATCACTTTATTTTTAATTGCATCATTTTTCACTTTTGTTTGCACATAGAAATCTGCCTAGTATTCAAGTCAGTATTCACATCTGATTTCAAAATAGTTTTTGCATTCATCTTATTTCTCTTCTAGAGAACACAACCCTTGAGGACTAAAAAGATATGCTCTCCTACAACAAAAAGTTCCTGAAAGCAGGGTTCATTTTTTTCTTACCCATTACCCTATCTACAAAGCACAACAAAGTGTCAGGTACATAGGGAATGTGTGATACTTCGTTGTTGGATGAATTAATATTCTTCTTAACTTATTTACACTTAATAGACATTTATTTATTAAGTTGGACATGCAGAATATACCCACTGTGTTAACTTTCACTTTGTCTCTTCTACACCATGTGTTAGGTATGGTTGATATTCAAATGTGCATGTTGAATACCCTGTAGAGTTTTTGAAGACTCTCAGTTACTACTCAACTTTTTCCAAAAAAAAAAAAAAAAGCATGGTTAACGTCATCTTAAGTTACTTTGATGATACCAAAGCCACTTCTAAAATAATTCTAACAGTCCAAGTTGGCAAATTTTTCTTACAGAGTTAGTGATAGAGTAAATGACCTATGTACCAAAATGAAATATGACACTAGATTGGCTGGTGGAAGCACTATCAGGACTGTGCCAAAAGTCTGTTTAACACCCTCCTTCGAGCTTGGCATGAGCAAGAGTCCACCACTGTAACTACCACTGGACATTGTAGCATATATAATCACTCACACAGGGGATCTAGGACCAACTGGCAGGGCTGCCACATCAGCTGGCTGATCATGAGTTTGGGTGCTAGTTTCAGATTTGATTAAATAAAGCAATTACATTAGAACATCTTGTGAAAGAATAAACTCTAGAGGAAACCCAGACTGATCTTCAGGTCAGGGTGCCAAGATGTCTAGTTTACCTTTAGCTCACTGAGTATACTCATGAACCAAGGAGAGAAAAGAGGATAGGAAAGGTGGGGAGGGGAGGACAGAGCTATGAGTAATGAGAATGCATGAATTTCCTGGGGTTGCCGTAACTAAATACCATAAACTGAGCGCTTATGACAACAGAAATTCATTGTCTCTCAGTTTCAGAGACTAATTCAAGATCAAGATATTGGAAGGGCATTGCTCTCACTCAAGCCACTAGGGAAGGTTCAGTTACAGAAGTCTTTCCTAACTTCTGATAGTTCCTTGGTTTATGGCATCATACTCCAACATTTCCAGGGAGCTCTCCTTGTGTATGTCTCTGTCCAAATTTCCTCCTTTTATATGGATTCAGTCATATTGGCTTATGAGCCCAGTCTCCTCTGATAGAATCTTATCTTAACTCATTATCTGTAACAAGCCTAGTTCCAAATAAAGTCATATTCTGATATGCTGGGAGTTAAGACTTCAACATCTTTCAGGGAAACACAATTCAACCAATAACACTGAGTAACTCAATCAGTAGAGGAAAGGTGAAAACCAGTCAGGATACTCCCAGGAAGGGACTTGGTAATTCAATGTTCTTTCATTTCAGATACCCTGAGCCTAAGGTACAAGAAGCGTGAACCGGTTTGAAAGAACAAGGTAGTTTTTAACACAAGTTCTATGAGGACTTAATCTCTCCATTTACTCACTCCAACAGTCTGTTGAGAGAACCCAGGTCAACCAAGCCTAATGGGAAAATGCAGGCCCAGAGTCTTGACTAGAACAAGTTCTGTGCTTACCACTCAGGCAATTTAAGTGATATTAAAGAGCTGGATTTGATGGATGCCAAAGAGCAGTGAGCAAATGAGTCTTCTCCAGCAAGATCTTCACTTTTTTTGGAGGAAAGACATCTTTCAAGTATTCCTTCTCCCTCCAGCACTTCTTTTGGGTCAGCTGAAATATGCACATTTTCAGTTCTTTGGAGTAAAGCACGTAGCAAGAGATTGCATGTTATTTCAAACTGAAAGAGACACAGTACAGTTTTTCCATCCTCCTTTGAATCAATGTGGCTATTTTCCAGTATTAATAAAAAGTTCTGTTTCTGCAAAACTAACCTCAAACTCCGTTCTTTCTCCTGAGTTCCAAGGATTTGATGACAAACTTGGCATACTAAACTTTACAGATCCAAATCAAGCTTGAACACAAAAGAAAGCCCAGTGCCCTCTGGTAACACAAGATCATGATTATTTTTGGACAGAAACCACTTTACACGAGCACAGCTGTGAAGGTCTCGTTCCACTTCCAGAAGATCGTCTTTATATTCCAAACAGTATCCAAAAGGCACAGAAACCAAGTTTAGACAGCATTATTCATATGAAATAGTTATGTCACACTTGGTTTTCAAAGATAGTAAATCCACCAACACCAGCAAAATTAAATAAATATTTGAAGTCTGAAGTGAACGTTTATGAAAGAGCCAGGAAAAATGAAAGTTTCAAAATCTGCTTTAGGAAAACATAGTCATCTGTTTCATTTGTTTTCTCCCTGATCATTAAAGAACGACTATATAATGACTATAGAAATGCTACTTATTCAGAAATGAAATTTCCATCCAAATTAAAATTTTAAGGATAAATGCATAATCCTGCAAACCTGAGCACACAATGGTGTGGTATGTAGCCGTAATAGATTTTGTATCTACCCAGTCTGATCGCATCATTTCCCTGCTTACATTCACTGAAACACCTTTGATTTCAGAACACCTTTCAGACAACCTTAAGAATTTGATTATTGGTAGATTCCAGCCTCCTCTCTAAACTGTACTCATTCCTACTTCTCAACCTTCCACAAGGAAACCATCACGCCATACTCCTCCCCCTGGTTATGTTGTGCATATGCTATTACTGTTCTCTAGAATCCTTGAAGAATATTTTTTAGAATATTAAAGAAGAGATACATCCATCAAATTAATCCTGGAGATGACTAGGAGAGCCTCTGAGGTTCTTTTAAGTATAGTATTAGATGGTTCTATGACAATTTTATTATTGAGAATGATTGCAAATGAATAATAGTTTTATTCCGGGCCAGAAGCAAGATTTGGAAAAAAGATTATTCATTTCATACAAGGTCAACAAATGCATGCATTTACACTATGCAAGAAAAGATAAATGTTTATATTCAATAAAAGGTGTGAGACTGAATTTCCACTGGAGCAATACTCGTAATAGGGCTTAATCTGGAAACTCCCCAAATGTCCTCAGCAGTAGATTAAATCAGAATTACATCTTCACTCAATGAAATACTTTACAACCATGGGGATGAACAAATTATTTCTAGATGTCACAATATGTGCTCTCACAGAGCTCAAGTTGAGCAAAAGACACAAAAAAGTAAATAAAAGCAGGTAAAACCAATGTCTTTGAAGTGAGGGCAAGGGTTACCATTTCAGTGGATTTTGACTAAAAATGGGGCCTGCGGGGTCTGCCAGTGACTTCTGTTCCTTGACTGAAGAGCTGTTTACACAGATGTGCCTAATTTGTGAGAATACATTGAAGCGACCATTTAATGTGTGTATTTTTCTGTTGTATATGTTGTTTTTCATTACAAAGCTGTAAAAATGGTCTCTGTGTTCATCAGCTGTCTATATCCAATAATCTAGAAAAGCCATTATGGCGAAGTCTTGAGTTTATATTTTAAAAAAATTCAAATTCCTTGGATCTTAATTCACTAAAAGGATGTAAACACTGTGAAGGTTTTTTAAAACGATCTAAAAGCTATGAACAAAAATATGTGCTTCAGAGAGAAACACAGCATAAACTCTGACCACCTTTCTACATTTACTCTAATTTGTGCTGAAATTCATAAGCAGTAGTAACTAATTACAGCTCTCTTTTAGGTTTGTTTGTAGGCTGCTTAAAAAATATGTTGGTGTATTTGTCATGGGAATTTTGGCAGAAATGAAACTGGCTAGAATTTTTTTAAGCACTTTCATTTATAGATCGAAGTCTATAGCCATATTATTGTGCTTCCAAAAAGTCTCCCATTATTCAATAAAGTGGGTGCACTGACTTATCAGGGACAGACCACAGGCATTCAGGTAATCTCTGTGCCAACAAGGGACCAACTGCCAGGCTCTTTCTATTTTCCAAACCAACAAAAAGGTCAGGATATACTTCCAAGAAAAAGAAGAAAAAGCCTGTACCATATAATTTACAAAAAATCATATATATTCTTAAGTATGGACAGCTTTGTTCTACAGCAAAGGTCAGCATACATTTTCCAAAATAAGTCAGTATTTAGGTTTTCATACCCCGCAGTCACTGCCACCACTTTTTAATTCTGCTCTTATAAAGTGAAGCTGCCATCAATAATTAAGTACACAAGTGAGCACAGCTGTGTTTCAATAAAACTTTATTGACAAAACCTTGTGCAAACCAGATTTGTCCTGCGGGTTGTAGTTTCCAACTCATAGTCTGGGTAAATAAAAAGGTTTGTCTTATTTCTTCCCTTTTCCTATGTGACTAACAACCCAGTAGGCAATCTCTTATCTACATTTCATGGCATCAAATGTGGGATCACCACTTTTCAGATGTCCATAAACTCTTCTCAACATTAAAGTTTGAGGAAATCAATCAATTTATCTAGCATGCACACTAACAAAAATCTATGCTTCTTATGATTTTTTTTTCACTAGAATTCCCCCAAGTTTTGCCTTTAGAAACATCTTCCCAGCATTTCCTAGTAAATTGCTAATGATTACTCAATGCTTAGCTTAAAACTTGCATCTGGACAAAAAGCCTTCCTGAGGCTCCAGATGAGGTTATCTTCACTCTCATGATGCCACCAATTCTTTTTTATGTCCTCTATCACACTTAGCAAGCAACTTAGAGTAGTTGTTAATGTCTCAGACTCTAAAGCCAGATTACCTAAAATTAAATCTCAGCTGTGAATTCACTTAAGAGCTGCAAACTTTGACTGATGGCTTTTCTCTTTGACTGTGTGTCATCTTTAACATGGAGATTATAATAACACACTACACAGAATTGCTAATTGAATGATTACATACATGTAACACACTTAGGACATTGCCCATACAAAGTAAAAATTACGCTATTAAGTAATATTAAATGAATATTTAAATATTCATCTATTCACTTAACCAAAAATCACTTTTGAAGTAGCTATTATGTACCATATATTCTCCATGATGATAGAAGCTCCTTAAATGCAGCATAACTTACCACAAATTTAGTGACTTATAATAATATTGTGTGTTAGCTCATAGCTCTGTAAGTCATAATCCCCTGAGATCTATATTTAGGACATCGTAAGACTGACCTCAAGTATTGACAAGACTATACTCTTATCTGGAGACTAGAAAAGGATCCACTTTATAGCTCATTCTCCTTCATTCTTGTTCAGCCCCTTGTGATTGTAAGACTGAGGTCTTATATGGACATCAGTTCTCCCTGGCAGATAGTCCTGAGTACATTTCTTAATACTCTGACCCCATTTTCTCATCTGTGGAAGGTACAGACGATACCATATATTCGTAAGAGTATTGTGAGGATTCGAATCATTAATTAAATTAGTTCCCTTAAAGACTGGCAGCAGGGCCTATCTCGGCTACTTAGGATTCTTTACAGTCTCTCACTTGTCCCTTCTTTAAGTTAGCAATGACACATCAAATTCCCTTCATGCTTTGAATATCTGACTTTATAGCCCCAGCCAGGAAAAGCTCTATTTGTAAGGCCTCATGTAGTTCCCTGAGTTCACTCAAATAATCTTCCTATTTTAGGGTCCACTGTGTCTTATAGGCCACAATAGACACAAGAGTGACATCTCACCATGTTCATAAGCTCCAAGGATTAAGGCATGAAATCTTTGGCACAGATGTAGGAGGAGTGGGCTATAAATTCAACCTACCACAAAGCACCTAAGGTGTACTCAATAATATCAAGAATGAAACACGATTCACCTCCTGTTGGCCCAAGGCTCATATGGATTATGACTAAATAAATTTTGTATGCTTGGTGAAAAAAATTTTTTTTTCTGAAAATACACTGAATAGTCTTCCATATGGTCTCTTTCGTAAAAGAATCTTTAAGACTGAAAGGTGGCAGCAACTTTCTTAATTAATTAGTATCCACCTGGTAAACAGTGAGAATGACATCCTTCATTCACTGATTCATCCTACAATTCCTTTTAAAACACTGTTATGAGCATGGTGCTAAAGGTTTGATGGAAAACAGTAGTGAAATACAGAGAGCGCCTGATCTCAGAGCACTTACATGACAGAGAATACTCAGGGCACAGCAGTTAAGAATGCATAGCTGGGCTCTGACTGCTATCTTCAAACATGGACATCAGTTCTCCCTGGCAGATAGTTTCTTAACTATACGTTTCTTAATACTCTGACCCCATTTTCTCATCTGTGGAAGGTACAGACAATACCATGTATTTGTAAGAGCATTGTGAGGATTCGAATCATTAATTAAATTAGCTCTCTAATATCTGTTAATATAAACTCTTAGAATGTTGTCTTGCCTAGTATTGATCAATCTCAGCACAAACTGACACTGTGAGCCAATTAATTCATAATACTGGTGACTTTCTACATACTTTGGAGGTTAAATTTCTACCCTCAATGCACTAAACAAGAGCAGCACAGTACTTTCAATCTCCCCTCTCAGTTCTAATGATGAAAATTGTTTCTAGATACTACCAAGTACCTCCCCAGGGAAAAATCCACTAATAATTGAGAACCATTGAAATGCCCAATACATATTAGCTGCTACTATATTTTCTCATTATTTGATATTGAAGGGTCAAGTGAGAGATTTTTCATAGGAGGTAACTCTTGTACTGAATTGTTTGTATCACAGACATCCATATGTAAAAAGCATATAATGCAATGCTTTGCAGACATTAAATTGTCAACAATAATTTCTCCCTCTCTTCCCCAGTTCTTAAAAACCAAGTACAGTCTCTCTCAAAATATCTTTTATTGTTGCTAAGGACTTCATTTTTTATATCATATTAATCTTTCCCTTTCTAGTCTATTAACCAATTTATTAAACTGAAGATCATTTGCTTAGAAGAATAGTTTATTGCATAGAATAATCTAAGAAGCAAAATTAAGCCATTCATGAATGTGATATTCTGGTTCCTCCTTCTACTCCTATAGTGAAAAGTGATTTCAACAGAAAACATTTCTGTGTTTGTTTCAATTACTTCTTGTTGAAAACTTTCCTAAAAGGTATTGTTATTGCTTTATCTTAGTAACTATCAGCTGATGACAGTAGTGAAAGTTGTCTGTAATGATTGAAAACCACTATGAAGGTTCAGGCATCACTATTCTCGGCAGTGCTGCTTTTAGACAGAACTGTAGATGCAGTAAATTGAGATGCTGAACACAAAATGTAACCTGAACGAACTTTTCCATCCTAAACAGTCAATATGCGGATATTGTTTTCTCACCAACTTCCTGTTCAAGAGCCAACACAGTATCTGCTATTGAAGATGCAGATTAGTTGTACCTCTTTGGGATTACAATGAAATGCTGGGTTTCTTCAAGTATATCTTAGGGACATCAAGTGCAAGTAAATACTAAACTAAAACAAAACATGAACGGTATAACGTGGGGGAGATCTATAATATCTCAGGTTGCTTCCCAAGTGGTCTTCATTTGAATTGGCCAATGACATGTGAGGCAGTGAGGAGTTGATTCTCCAGCAGAAACATTCAAATCAGCAGGTGATTCACATCAGTCTCTTTTCTTTCTACCAAGAGACTAGAGATGCTCCAGACAGAAATGGATCCATTAGTCTAGCTCTCAGAGCAGAAAGAACAGGGAACAAGCAACTTGGGATGGGCTTATAGCTGATTAAGATATAAACCATCAATGCTGTATTTGTTACCACAGCATAACCTAGAATCGACTGACTGATACATGTAATAAGAATTATTTTATTGAACAATTTTGAACCATCTCTATATATACTACACCTGAAAGTAGACGCTTGTAGAGAGAGACTTAGAAATAATGACTGTTTCTGAGGCAACTAATAGTATGATAGGATGTACTAACTAGAGAATTTTCTTGCCTTCAGATTGCCTTCCGACTATATTCTCATCCTGAATTCTACAACCAACTGATTCTCTATGACAAAACACTGTGTAAAGCAGTGAGATAAGAAGACCTTGGAGTATGAACAGCTCCATGAACCTAACTGACGAAGTTAATCTTTTCTTTTGGCAACCACAATCGATACCACAATCATGGATGCAAATAGTGGCAGGTGCTACGCCCACCTGCAGTAGAGAAACTATGATTGTCAGGAAGTGTCCTTCTCCCTAAATGCCCAAGGGGAGAAAACAGAAGTTACTCTCAAATCACTGCTCTTCCAGTTCTGAAAAGGAGACATGTGTTCCCACAATCCCTGTTTCTGACTTCACCACCCACAACTGCTCTGTGAGGTAGTCAAACACTGCTGTGTATCACAGGGCACAAGGGGCATGGTAAAGAACACAAAGACCACTTTATTATTTGACTTGGTCTGCTTTAGGTTTTCCAAGGAGTCTGATGTATGGAAATGAAGCAATTGAAAGCAGCATGATTTGGGTCTGATGGCTGTCCTCTTCCCCCCCAACAGGAGTCGGCAGCATTTTATTGGCCTCATAAAAGAGTTTATGAGGCTTTGATGGGAAGTTGGCAACCCAGGCTGCCTACAGTGACCTGATGAAAACCAGCTCCTCTCTGCACCTATGTGAAGGGTTTATGGCTACTGATGGTAACTCAGAGCCAAGCCAGAGCAGGGTCTTGGCAGGCAAAGAGAAGGGCCTCAGAAATGAATGTGGAGGGAAGAACGTAGCTCTGGCATGTCAGAACCTGGAAAGGCAGCAGTGCACAGCATGAATTTTGAACTAGATCGTAGGGAGTCTCAGCAGATTTTGTCTACTGAGGACACTTGGAGATGCGTTTCCTCCACACTTACCAAGTGATCACAGTCTTTCTCCCATTTTACATTGACACGGCTTTTGAAGAGATGGGAGACCTGACTTCCAATTCGCCACATTTACCCCTGCGTGCACGCGCGCGCATGCACACACACACACACACACACAACCACTGCCAACACCATGACTTACTAGCTGGTAAGTAAGACATTTAAACTCCTTGATCCTCTATTTCCTCCCCTTCCTTAGTAACAATTAAATGAGATTATTTTGTCAAAGTTCTTAAAGCAATGCGTGGTATAAAGTGACGATTTAAAAATGAATGGACACTCACCAGAAGGTCTAGTTTTAAGATTCAGTTCTGCCACCTGTTAAAAATAAGATAACGTGTTCGAAATAGAGCTGCTTATGCTAAGCCTCACATAACCAGAGACTTATTTACAGGTTCTGCTCTCCCAGAAATGGAAGCTTATATCATTCCACTGGGACGTCCCTGACCAGCACTAGTTAGGTGATCTGCCTGAGAGGCCCCTGACTTCCCCTAGGAGAGTGACCTTGGATTAACCAACTCACTTTATCCCCTAGTATGACTTCCTTTCTCCTGCCCCCATCTACCTATAAAAGTCTTTCATGATGCACAGCTCCTCAGAGCACCTTTCTACTTTATAAAATTTACTCAGTCATATTTCATTTTTAAACACAACTTAGGAAGGTCAATTAACTTGACAGACTTTGTTGCTTCACTGACAACATGGAAGAGATGGGAGTGGGATGAAGGAATAAATCAAGATATTGTCTGTGAACACGGTTCATCCATTTTAAGGCATAATGCAAATTTTAAAGGGATCAAGCAAATATATGAATGCAAAAAGTGCATTGTTTTCTTATGCTAATAATATTGCTTAAACATCAATATAGTGTGTGACATGTGTCAGAGCTTCTTCTAAGTACTTCATGTGTAATGAGGCATAATCCGCCTTACACTGCTCTTACACCTGACTTTATCATCTCCATGCTACGAATGAAGGAAATTGAACAACCAGAGGTTAAAGAACTTGTCTAATGGAGAGCAATTGTTAAAAGCTCAGATAACCTAACTCTTATTCTTAATACAATAACATTTTTCTTGGTCAATAGGTATACATTACAATAGTTAACATTTTACATGCTACTAACTTGTTTACTTTTTTAACTGATATTTATTAAATCTTTTGTTCATAATGCTACATTCATTATTGACTACTGACATTGCATCTCCATCTATATTTCACACCCACCCACCAGAGTACTATAGTATTTTTTATAATTCTATGACTATTTCCAATTTTAGACAGATATTTTGAAATTGCCAGATATTCAAATTTGCA
Organism: Solenodon paradoxus; assembly: GCA_004363575.1. Classification (NCBI taxonomy): domain Eukaryota; kingdom Metazoa; phylum Chordata; class Mammalia; order Eulipotyphla; family Solenodontidae; genus Solenodon; species Solenodon paradoxus. The sequence continues at coordinate 205,769 of RJWH01001872.1, read as the reverse complement.
TTTTTCTTACTAAATGAGATGGCTGGTTCCTTTTATTTAAAATTCTCCACTCCCCCAGCTTACATGATGCTTTTTTCTATGTGAAGAGCAATTTTCATTGACTCATTTGTCTCCCCAATCCATTATACAGGGAATATTCAAGGATCCTAATCCCACAATCAAATCCTATGCCCTTTAAGACTAACTCCCTTACTACTTCTCTCATATAGCTGCTAACTCCTTCATGCATGAAATTCCAACATTTCCTCATTCTTCACTATTTGTCTTTGTTTTCCCAGTGTGTTCTCAAAACTACTTTCTCATTTAGCATTTGGTTCAAGGTCAGCTTCTCACTCAAACTGAGCCACAGCTACAAGAAACATTTCCCTCTGGATAGTTCCAAAGGTCTCTCTCAAGACATAGCATTTTACCCTGAACTACGGCCTTTCCATGGTAGTCTTTGAGTCTCTGGAAAGCAGAAATTCCTTCAGGGTATGAACTAGATCTTCATTATGTTCACTCACAAGCCTAGCATAGAGTTGAACTCAATAAATGGCCAAGAAGTGTCATTGGATGGGTGGTTGGATGGGTGGTAGGATGGATGGACGAACCCATGGTCACAGATTTAGATAACCAATAAGCAAACCTTCCAATTAAGTCTTACCTTTTATGACATTTAGGATAAGAATTAATTAAGATATTCATAGTGACAGTTATCATCAGTTACAACTATCTTCATTTTTGAAAATATTCTAAATTTCTGCCATGAGTGAATTTACAGAATAAAAAAGTTTATTAAAAAAAGTGATTGTTGCTAGCACAAAAGATTAGAATGCTGAGATTCTGCATTTGGTGTATTGCCTACATACAGGAAAGTCTCCAGTGCTTTCATTTTTTTCCTCTGAATCTGATCATTTAAACACAGAGCCTTTAAGTGTCTCTCTGGGTCTGGAAATAACTAGGTCTGTCTTGCATCCTTCCATGCATAATTTGGATCCAATATGTATATTTCTTCAAACATGGAGAATCAGGATGGAAATGCCAGGGCATTACCTTAGCAGAGTCATTCTCCAAGGTGTCTGTGAATAAAGAAATGTTCACACCCACCAGTGAATTGTTTTAGAGGAAATTTGGAAAAAGATATTTATTCTTTTTTTTTTTTTTTTTAAGGAAAGGTACAGGCAGGAATGAAGGCCAACAGCAACAAGTGGGAAGAGATAGGAGGAACAAGCACTTTATTTATGTTATTTAGTTGTTCATCTTGGTTTTTATATCAGCCTTGGGTCTTAAACCTGGGTCCCTTAAACCCCCATGCGATATTTGGTCTGCGCCGTTGGATGAAGGCCACTAACTAATCTGTCACTCCACCAGCGTGTGCCGAAAAGAGCATTTATCAAAGAAGAAAATGCCAGCTACCAAGACTCTATGCCAGTCCTAATATTCTAGAACTGTGTATGAGACTCTGAGTGATACTGAGTAATGATTCTAAGAGGTTATGTACACATGCATACACACACATACATACATATATACATATAACATTGGATATTATATGTGAACAATGGACATATGTATATATGCATATATAAATGTACAGGCATGCTTGCACATATTTATGTATGTATATTTACATATTGGTGCATGTGTATGTTATGAAACATGCAAGCAATCAAGAATTAAAGGAGCAAAAAAGAATGGGAAAGAAGACAAAGAGATGTCTTTGAAATTGAGCTAACTCTGCTCAGTTGCCATAAAAATTTTTCTACTTATGTGATGGAAAACAAAGGAAGTGACCCTTTCGGAGATATTTGTCATCTCCCTACTTGTAAAATCACTGCATTCCACTTGTCATCCAGGAACAGAGAGCTTAAACAGCATGGTTAAGCAATGAATATGCTTTCTGTCCTGTCCACTATTTTTTTTAGATTCTTCTAGCCTCCAAATTCTGCCTGAATTAAAAAAAAAAAAAAAGAAGGAAGAAAAGAGAGCTTTTCTTCATTTTTCATAAAGACATATACTGAGAAATATGCTAGTACGTGACTTGAAGGGAGTCTTTGATTCATTTGTCAAGTCGATGTGACAAAAGAAAGAATGAGTGGGAGAGGCGGTCTACAATTTATCAAGAATCGCACTCAGGTATCTTATAAAAAAACAGAAAGAATGTCACAATTATGGTCAGAAACAAGCATTACAAGTGAAACTGTATTCAACTGATTTTTTCTATAAAATAGAAAGTTATATTTTCTTGGATTTAAAAGGCATGGCTTGAAGGAGGGTCCTGGGATTGTTCCAGTTGAATGTTCATAGGCAAACATTTTATAAATGTAAATGAATGGATCCCATGCATTCCTTAGGACCACTCTGTAAGGCCAATTCCTTTCCCCTTTTTAATATAATGGGGTACAGAAGGAAGGCTGAATGTTCTAAGAAAACAGTTTAAGGTCATCCAATAAGTAATTCCTGTACGCTCTAGGTTTTACAGCAATATTCTTTACTTCATCGGTTAATGGTACATTTCCATTTTAAAGTACTCTATTTTAGCTTCTAACTATTTGTTATCTTAACACAAGTAAGCAATAACTATTTATTTTAACTTTTAATTTTATAGGTAAGCAAATAGAACCTCAGAATATTTATGACTTGCCAAATTCATTTGGTTAGCATAGTACTTAAGACAAATACTCAGATTTCTGATTTTAAGGCTATTCTTCAGTTAAGAAAGCACACTACATTTCATCAAATTCAGTCTGAAGACAGAGCAAATATGTTTCTTAATATGTGGTCACATTTGGAAATAACAGAATATGATTACACACACATACACATTTTGCACTACAGTTATTTTAATATACATTATATACTGAGATACACAATTTTTTCATTAATATAAAGATTCCCAGCCAAATTGTTCTATAGTTGGAAGACTAAATAACAGAAACTCCTCCAGTCAAGGAAAATGGCATAAACACCAAAAACTCTAATAGCTGTATTCTGTAATAGAACAGAGGCATGAGCTTGCCTGCTTGATTGGACTAGAACAGCATTTTAATGGAAGAACCTTCATTTGACATTTAGCTAACTACTATTTCACAGAATCATGTTTCATTATAAAATGAGAACCGATCTTAGCCATGATTGCAGCACTAGTCATTATAAAAATGTTTCATATTTTATTCTCCCCATTAATACTGTCAAAATCCTATTTTAAGATTTGTTTTCCTGCTTCTTCTTTGAAGGAGTGAAAACAAGACAGAGAACTTCCCAAAAGACATTCTGAAAAATAATACTATTTCACAATCTCCCATTTATGTTAGAATATTTTTTACTTAGGACCATCATTTGAAGATGACTATTATTTTTCCTTAAATGGATAAAAAAAGTCTAACTTGACCAGTGACTTTCCCAAGGCTGTAGAGCTAGTATATGGCTAAAATGAAAGTTTAAACTCAAAGCTGTTCATCTCGCTGTTAACGTCTCTTTCACTGGAACTTAATATGACTTACCTTTGGCCTACAAAATGCTTCAGCATTTAAGAAAGGTTCACTAATATGAGGTAAGGCCTGAGTTTCTTTAGGAAGTCAACTGGATTGTATTTCTAATCTTAAAATCCATTTTTCTTTTAAACTTAGCTCCTTAGAGCTGGAAGACACTGCAGAGAACATTCATTGAAGCAACATTATTTTTCTTCTATTATGCACCAGAGATCACACTAGCTTCCAGTGCTACAAGGATGTCAATTTTTCATACAACAAAAGGGAAAAAATAGTGTGATGGATGATGAGTAGAAGTGTGTGCAAGGGAAGAATGATCACAAAGGGGAAAAAACTTAGTTTTGCCTCTGGCTACAAAAATGGATGGGATTCACAGGAAAGGCAACATTTTAGCCATAATTTTTAAGGTGTATACATGTCTATTAAAGTGTAAGGGCAGGATGAAGAGGAGTTAGATGGATATAGAACCAGAATAACTACAGGCTTATGGATTTGGTGAAGTACCAACATTTCCACTGGACTTAAAGTTGTGTGTGTGTGTGTATGTGCATGTGTGTGTGTGCAAATTACTGAGCGGAAAGAGAAGGGGGAGATATGCTGGCGCATAGGTCCTGGTAATGGAAACTATCACTAATTCATGTAACAACTCAATGGAAACTAAAAATGGCACCCCTGATTGGACCAGATATTTGAAATCACTCTCCCCTAGACTAGGAGGCCTAATGTGTGGTCATCAGAGAATTCTGTTTCCCAGAAATCTGTCATCCTGCCTAGTCTCTGGGTGCCCTGTAATAGTGTCCACAGTAGGTCACATCAGATTATTTTAGGTATTTTTTCACATTTATTTATTCAAAAATATATTATAACATACCTCATATATGCCAGATAGTGTTCTAGGTTCTGTAAATACATAAATAAGGAAAAGTGGTAGAAATCCCTTGCTGGTCATGTTTGCATTCTACTTATTGTTGCCATATATGCAATACTTCTAGTCCTAGACTCCAAAGTCCCTGTCATTATCTCCTCAACCCCAATCCAGACTTCCATTTGTTTTGGAGGCCACTATGCTTTCTAGGTAATTCTTCGGTCATGTATAAACAACTTTATGTGCATCATTAGAATACACTGATGTTTTGAAAAATGTAAGGATGGAATTTCCCCAGCTGTACCAAGAGTAGAAAATAAAAGCTCCTCTGAAAGGGATGAGTGGGCTCAGTGAACACCCACCTCTTATCATTCAATTCTTTCTCTTTCCAAAACCCAACCCGGAAGAAAGCTTTCAGTGTCCCCCTCTTCTCTCTTCTATTTTTTTATGTCATTTCCTTCTTATAGTTTACTTCAATCACGAGATCCAGACTTAACAACGAAAAATTGTAACTATTCAAAGAGAAAATATATCAAGAAATATTACAAAAAGATGGCTGTTAATAAAGACTGATTCAGCTTTAAGTTCATGAGAGTCAATAAACATGGGAGTCATGAATGAGGAGAATGTGGAACACACTCCGGCACCTACTTGTGTGTGGTAGGTAACTGTGGTAGCAAAGCTCCTGGTCTAATATTTGGGGGTAACTGGAGGGATGGTAGCATTAGTCACAATCACAAAGGACTCTTTGGACAATTGACTCCGTTTTGCATGCTGGCTGACTTCGTGGTCTTTGTGGAATATCCGATTGAAGATGTCTAGTTATATTTCAAAAAGTAAGCTAAGCATCCACATGTGTACATTCCTAGCACACAGGTGCTTATAGGGAGCTATGAAAAATGTCTCATCCAACCTTCCAACCCCATTGTCGCCCATACATTTTATCGGCAGACTGAAAAGCACAGAGAACTTCACTCTGTAATATATGCAGCGTAAATGGCTAGTTTGGGGCACAGGTAACCTAAAGTTGTCCTCACCCCTCCAGTCAAAAATGAGGCCCCTGATAAGTTAGGAGGACAATGTTTCACGTGGAAGGAGATGAAAAAGAAAATATAATCTACATATTTCAACCCAAAGACTCACAGATATTACACAGGTGAGGGAGTTTTACAGTTAAACTATGCCGGATGAACCGCTATGCATATGTCCTGAATGCCTGCCACTTCACTTGTCATCAAAGTGAATCCCTTAAAAAGCATAATAGCCCCCAGGACAAGAGACTCTCCACACAGGTGAGGTGTGGTGGGTGAAAAGCAGATTGGAGATGCATCTCAAGGAGAGCGTAGAAATACTGGTCTCCTGCAGAAATGAATAGCATCCTAGAACAAACTCTTCAGCATCTGTGCTTCTGTTTCTAGATCATGAATAAATGACTATGAGAACAGCCTGCCCTTTGAGGAATACCAGCTTACCATGCCATGGTTCTCAAATATCTAAGCAGTCTTTTTTCTTTCAGAATGTCTCCAACTCAAACCCTGTGTATTCACCTTCAAACTGACTGATCAAAGAGCACTGAGTAGATTAGGACACCCTGACAATGCAAAACATGCACCTCCATAGTCAACAACTGGGGCTTATCTTCTAATATCAGTGTAATATAATTACTTCCCTTTTCACTCAATTAAGTCAAGGTATCTAATAGGAAAGTTCATTCTGCAATGTTAAGAGCTTTCTAATTAAGAGCAACAGAAAATGTCCTTAAGTTTTAAGAGAATAGCAAGAAAGATGTACTCCTTCCAGTATATCCAAAAGCTCCCTTAGGCAGCCCAATATCTCAGTATCTTGTGTTCTCAACATAAGGTCCAAATATCTGAGATGATAAAACACAACTAGCCCTGGAAAACCAGTTGCAGAATGATAGAGGATCATACAGTCAATAATCTCCTGAGTTTTCAAAGAAAATCTACCACTCTATGAAATGCCACAAAATGATTCTCCAGGTTAAAAATATCAAAAAAGGAAACACTTCCAAATGTATTCCCAAATCTTGTTGCCTATATAAACCTGCAAAGGAATTTGTTTATAATTCATTCATTCATGCATTCATTCCTCATTCATTTGTGTAGAAGTCAGACCTGGCTTCAGATCACAGATCTACTATTGTCCATTCGTTGTGTCCTACACACCTAGAGTGTGCATAAATACTTTAAAAAAAAAAAAAAAAAAACACTTTCCTCAATGTGTTTCTAATCGTGTACAGTTAGACAGGCAAATAAATAATTACCATTACCTTACTGGATGATGATGATGATGATGATGATGATGATGATATGATGATGATATGGTGGTGGTGGCAGAGGTGGTAATAATGATGATGGTGATGATGGCAGATATATGCACAAGGGAGCTTGGAGGAAAGACTAGGTAGGTCAGAGAAGGCATTGCTACATAGCAAAAACTTGAGAGGAACTTAGTGGAAGAAAAGATTTCTAGGAAGTTACCACAACAGTGGTTTACCACACACCAGAAACTTTGTCAAGGACTACTTTGTGATCAAATTACAGAGGGAGTACCATTTGTTCACAGTCGGTAATGTTCTATCATATGCCCCTCAATGGAGTGCTGACCCCTTTAGAATTCTGCCCTTCTTCCCCAGAATACACACTATAATCTTCAACCTAAGACTGTCTATAAGTGAAACTCTCTGACCAGCCTTTCCCATCCTTAGTTCAGATTTTTAACTTAAGTTCCCCTAAAGAAATGAACTTGAATAGCTAACACTAAGATGTCTTTTAAGTTTCCTGAGTATGAGTTAGAATTAAATGCCAATCCCATCTCCCCTATCTACTAACAGCATGATATGAAACATAATCTAATTTTTCCGAGTCTTACTTTGTTCATCTGTATGGTAAAGATTGTAACTAACTGAATCGTTTGAAGATTGACTAGTCTTTCCTTGATATCTGCATTCTAAATTCTTTTGTTGAAATTACATTGGTATAAATCATTATAGGTGTCAGATGTAAAAGATTATAATTCAGTGTCTACATATAAATATAGGTAGACCACTTTTCTAATGAGAATATCAAAAGGGAAATTTTTGGAAAATTTGATAGTACACATTTTTTATGGATATGTTTAAAATGCTCAAACACATACTCAAAAAACATAATATGCTATGCACTCATGTGAAATAATTCTTCATGTAAATAATGTTTGAATTTAAAATACTGTCTTTTCAACTCACATTTTGTGATTTTATTTTATCTTACTTGCTCTATATACATTCAGATAAGTACCTTCAACATCACTGAAGACAAGTTTCAAATCATCTCATACATCTTTCATCCTCACTTCTTTGAAACACAGAACAGTTCATGCTATTAACATCCTTTTATGAGCTGTCTTGGGAATTTAATTCCAGGATGCAAGTGTCCATTTATCTTCCCTGATTGTGCTATTAGATATATTCAAAAGTTTACACCAGCTGGGTAGCAAACTATCAAAATAAAGAACTAGAGAGTGACAAAATTAGATTTAGGAAAAAGGGAAGGAACGGAAGAAGGGAGGGAAGGAGAGATGGGGCATAGGGCAGGGGAGGGGAGGAATGGAGAAAAGAAAGAGGGAGGGAAGAAAAACAAATGAACATAGCAACATCTAAAATGTATTAATATAGTTATAAAATCATTAGAAATATCAGGTTAAGCATGAAACAGAAAATAAATAATATTACAGTTTATAATTTCATACTAATAATACTGAAATGAAAATGCTAATTGATCATTATAAAGAGAAAGTAGGTTGAGAGATTAAGAAGTAAAAATATCCTAAAGTATTCATATTTCTCAGTAGACAATCAGATTGTCTTTTGTTCTTTATATTTTCAATTGTAAGTAAGCATGCACAGATTCAGGAAGGCAAAACTGCTTTTAAAATAAAGAATAATATCATTCTACCTCATTCACCTTTCCCCAGACTGTCTCTCTCACTTCTTTGAGCTGACTACTCTTATTTGCCTCTTAATATCAATGTGCTTTCAATTTTAGGTCTAATCTATTGACTTCTTCATGGAGGATGAAGATTCAGCTCTATTTCATGTAGCAGCCTACAACAGACCCTCTCATTCTCTCTCTCTCCTCTCTCTCTCTCTCTCTCTCTCTCTTTCTCTCTCTCTCTCTCTCTGTCTCTCTCTCTCTGTCTCTCTCTCTCTCTCTCTCTCTCTCTCTCTCTCTCTCTCTCTCACACACACTCACATTATTTTGTAAAATAGTTAATATGTTTATATTATTCTAACCATGAAAGTGCTATTTATAGGTAATAACAGACTGGATAGTAATGATTAGCTATCCTTTCCCATGAAATGTTAATGGGCAGAGGGCGCTTTCAGACATACCAGCTCAAACTGGAGCTGGCTTATCTATACCGGGCCACACCTCTCCTCACAGCTTCTGGGAGGTGTTGGCCTGAAGGAAACTTGAAAACAGGGGTTTGATAGGGGATAGGGTGAAAGCAGTTGACCTCCTAGCACAAAGAGCACTCATCTTCCCCCAGCTTCACAGACATTCTCAATTCCTCTCTATCAGCTATTATCTTGGATAATTGTGCCAGCTTACATGATGGCATGACCCAGGCCTTAATATCTAAGGGTTGAAACACTTGACAGTCACATCCCTCTCAGTTCACGCTTGCTCTACATGCTAATCCTGTTATGATGGGACAGGGTATATGAGAAGGCACCCAATGAATCACCTTGTTTCCTCATAATTTTTGCCACCATTGCTTATAAATAGTCTTGTCTTTTCTTTCTAATAGGGGTCAATTTCTTCTGCCAGAATGACAAGACCTCTTTTTGGCCGCTGATCTCTTGGTACGAAGACTCTAAAGTGCCAAGGTGGCAGCTCTAAATTATAATTCAATGAAGATATTTCATTGTCTAATGTCCCTTTGAGATCAAGAAATCTAGTCCAGCAAAGCTTCAATATGAGCAGCCCAGAAGGACAGAAAATACCCCAGTGTGTCATGAGAGGTGGTGCAAAGTGGATTTGCTCCTGTCTCCATACCTTGGTTTCTAGATCCAGGTACGTCTCCTTGTGTGGACACTGGGCCATATAAAGGTCTCTGATTTAATAGATGTTCTGGATCCTAAAAGATAAACTTCATCTTTCTGGTGTGTTTTTGTAACTTCAGCTGTGTAGCCAGAAGGCTGCTCTAATGTCTAGGAGCAAATGTTCTGGGAGGATGTAGCACATGATATGACCGATGGATCCAGCGGCCACTGTTAAGTTGCCCTGGTTGGATGCTAGATTGATTGCCAAACAATGGATCAGGCATTCTCTGAGCACCTGGATAGTGGTAACTGATATTCCAATGAAGACAAGTAAAGTAAATCTGTACCTTAAATCGATGATTGATTGCAGATGGAAGGGTATTGATGCTGAGAAATAGGCACCAAGTGGAAAGATGATCATCTTGAGGAATAAGATGGTGGGCTCAATGCTCATCTCTATTGGCGAAAAAACATACGGCGTCATCAGTAACTAGACCAGCCTTAGCGATGGGTTGTCCATGCTGCAGAATCTATACGTAACCTCCCTCTCTGTCCTACATTGCTCCAATCAGGTGCCAATCATGCTGGTGCTGTGTGGTCAAATGTCAACGGGTAGAGTCATTTTATGTATGTGCTTCTTTCAGTGTCTCATCTCAGTAAAGTTTCCCTGTGGACATGAACAGATAAAACAAGATTCTACACTTTTTGTCCATGTTCATGTGTCCATCTCAATGTTTCTCTCACAATTTCCCATCTAATCTTCTAATCCTGTCCCTTCCAAGCTCCCCACCAGAGGGTCACACCATTTGCCACTACCTCAGAATCTAGGTTTGTTTCCCCTCAGAGACTGCTCCTTCCACAGCTAGTGGAAGGAAAGGTGCTGGCCGCAGCTCCGCTCTGCCACCCTCAGGCCACCCTCGAGTGGGACTGTCATGGGTTCATCTTCAATTTTCAGCTTCACTCGTCTAAGAAGACAATCCAGTCATAAACTCAAATCACTATTTTTAATTGATTTTATTCAATGACGATTGATTTTAGCATTAACTTGTTTTGAGGTGTACATCATTAACAGCAAATTTGAATCTGTATATAGCACAAGAGGTTTACCACTAGTTCCTTTTGTCCCCCTCCCTTCACAATTAATCCCCTATCCCCTTTACCCCATTTTCCCCCCACCTCTCCCCATCTCTTCTGTATTTTTTTCTCCACACTGGGTCTACTGTTGCTTGGATTCTCTCTCTCTCTCTCTCTCTCTCTCTCTCTCTCTCTCTCTCTCTCTCTCTCTCTCTCTCTCTCTCTCTCTCTCTCTCTCTCTCTCTCTCTCTCTTTCAAGTCTAGTATTGTTCAGTTTATGTCATTTACTTGTTTTCTCTTCCTTCAATATTCTTTGAGAACACTCTTGCAAACAGAGCTACAAACCAAGGAAGAGCCACAAATTCAATTGTGGTGAGTGACATGGGGACCTTGCTGTAACATATGCTTGCCTTCCAGTCCTTCTATGTTCCATTCAAGACAGACCATTGCCATCTTATGATGGACAGCTACTAGCCTTGTCCAACTTTGTCTTGGTGGGTATGACAGAACCCAAGGTCATAATGAGAAACTCTGTCTGTAGGGGTACTTTTCATCTAACGATCAAATAATCCAGCTGTATCAGGTCCCAATATATACCAAGAGTTATTTCTCAGATAACAAACAACTCTTGTGGTAAATGCCATGACTAGAACCCCAGGAGTTTTTGTTGCATTTCTCCTACTGGAGCTTGCCATAAATGCTACATTGCATCTTTGCCCAATACTGACACGTCCAGCATTAGAGAGTCTGTAGGATTATATGACCCAATAGCACAGCTGGCTTTCTCTTCGCCTACACATGCTCTAGAGCCCTTTCTGTTCCAGGTTCCACTCAAAGCTAGGCAGCCTTCTCTGTCATTCAGTACTTGGCTGAAACAACATTCCAGAAACGGAATGTGTGTCTCACTGTGTGAGTTTGTTTGGGCTACGGGTGAGAGAGAAGTCATAAGAGCATGCAATGAGATGGAAGTCACTTACAAGCTTCGAGAAGAAGTCTCAGAATGATGCCAACCCTGCTGGCACTTTGATCTCAAACTTCTAGCTTCCTAAACTGTAAGAAATACATGTCTATTGTTTATGTCACCCAGCTTGTGTCATTTTGTTATGGCATCCCAAGTAGATGAATATACACCCCAAATCAAAGAGGCTTAGCAAGTGCAAAGTTTTCCTCTTCTTGGGGAGCTAGTGTCTTAGTTTCCTAGGGAAGCCATAACAAAGTAACCAAAAATAAGCTACTGAAATTTATTGTCTCACAGTCACGATGTCACAAAGTCTAAGAGCAGAGTGCAAGCATGCTTGTATTCTGGGGAGAGTTCTATTTCTGACTTTCCAGGGGCCACCTAACCCCTGTGGCCTCACATGGCAGAGAGAGAGAGAAGAAAAGCAAAATTTCTGATGTCTCTTCCTTTAAGGTCACTAATCTCACCATGAGGATGCCACTCTCATCATTTCTTCTAAACCTAATTATCTTCCAAATGCCACATCTCCAAATGCCATCACCTCGGCAGTGAAGACTTAAACACATGAATTCAGAGGGGGTACATTTCAGTTCACAGCACTCAGTAGTCTTTGCAATCTTTATAGAAAAAATACAAATCCAAATTTATGGTCATACATATTTCATAATCCTACATATCCCCAGTAATTAAATTTGACAAATATGGAACAAGAAATAAAGTGACAAGACACTTTTTACTTAAGAATGTACATATAAGCATTGCAGTGAAGTCTGGCCCATGGTAACAGAGTTTGCTATTGTTCGGCAATATTCATTTCCTCTTTTCCTGGCTCACAAAAGGACTTGACTTCCACGTCTTCTTGAATTTATCATGCTCATGTGACTTTCTAGAGCCGATGAAATGTGAGCTGGAAGTAATATGACTCTTGGAGAGCAGTAATGAATAAATGATCAGGGGTTGATTCTTCACTTCTCTTCCCTTGTTCTGGAAACAGCCACATTTATATTCTATTCTTACACAGGTATATCAACAACTTGACACCTAGGGAATAGTTGCTCTGAGTACTTACTCAGACCCAAGCTGATTTTGTAGGGCTAAGAGTTATTCTTTGTAGCCGTAATTCATTGACATAGATCATTTTGCTTTTAACCATAAAATAATCTAGCCTACTTGACTGCTATACCAACCAATTCAATTGAAAGTTAAAAAGTACATGCAAAAGCCAATTAGGACTTACCCAAAGAAAGAAAAGCTAATCAATAACAAAAAATATACTAATTTAGCATCATAGGAGTCAGATTAAAACTAGGTGAGCTTCTGATAAAAATCATCCCATACAAAGACAGAAAATTTTCTGTAAAGAATGAATGAAATTTTCCTTAATGGGATAAGTATTAGCCAACACCAATTAACAAGATATTACTGATCAAATGGCAGAGATATTAAAACATAATTCATTAAAAGTAAGACTAAGGTGCCTGTCATATGAACAAATACTGAACCAAGAATCTTCTCAAAACTCTGGACAATAAGACATGAAACATTCTTTGAAAGGGAAGACAAAAGTCTCCTTCAAAAAAATTTTAGATTGTAACAAGTTACAAAGATCAACTGACAAACAGAATTATGAAATAATATGAAAAATAATAATTTTTAAAAACCCAGCAATAATCATTCAGCAAATATTTATTAAACTCCTAATATGTATATATGTATATATGTGTATACATATATGTATATATATGTATATGTATGTGTGTATGTATATGTATATGTATATGTATATATATATATATATATGTATATATATTTCAGGTTCCATTCTAACTCTAGTAATGCAACAGTAAATAAAACAGGCAAAGAAGATCTTCTTTCAGAGCCTTTTTAAGAAATGCCACTAGGAATAGCAACAATTCTTTAAAATAAGCAAAATACATACAGGCATCTCACAATTAAGTTTCTAATTGTGTCCTTCATTCCTTAAAACAAAATGTTTTTGCATGAAATTTCTAGGAACATATTTTGTATAGTTTTAAGTAAGGAAAAGGATAATTATTAGACATTAACCCCCAAATCCAGTCAATATCCTACAATATAATTAAAGCAATCAAATACCTAATTTGTAATAAGTGATTATACTGAAGTATGAAATGCTTGAATAACACAGCTTTTGTTCACCAAACAATTGATATTATTGTTAATAGACAGTTTGAATCTGTAGTAACCTGTTGTCTACCTCCTCATTTGAAAGTTAACTCTCCTTGAGATTTTAATGTTCTAGCAGTTGTATTTGGAATATAAGTCAAGACTATTCATTTGCACTGTTTTGTTAAGAAATGTATACTTATAGAAAGTTGACATCATGAAGCTATTTGTAAAATGGAGCAGGGGAACTGTTCCAGAGAAATCGCAATATCTGTCTCATTTGAATTGGGTCAAAGATTTTAGGGCTGGGCCAAAAGCAATTGCTGTAAGAAGGTATCAAGTAAATAATTTTTGAAAAAACTGATGATACCGGGCTTTTAGTGAGAAGATAGAATCTGTCAGTTCCCTTTTTATGTTTTCTCAAGAATCAGTGAACAATTATGTAAGGTCAAGAATAGCAAAACCCTGTTAACACAGTAGGATGACAAAAATGCTCAGAGACTTTTTCCAAAATGTCCACAACAGGTTTTTTCTAATGTGTCAGATTTGTATGTCAAGTTACAGGTTAATAGAGGCCCTGTGGGTCTCAAGAGAAACTGTTATCATTACCTTAAAGAATAAACATTACCTACTTATGGGGCTATCTCTGGAAAAAACTTTTTTTTTTTTTTTTAATCAGAGAAGCCAGTCATAAGACAGGGCAAACATGCAAAGCATACTCTCATATGACGACTTCTTCCTCTCTCCATGTCACCCCAGGTCCCGTTCCCATTCCTTAACTCAGGATAGAAGCCCTCAGTCTGTCTCATTTACTTGAGAATTTACAGCCATATCAACTCTCCATATGTATAACACTAAATGTGGTCTTTTTTTCCTGCTAATCTGTCCAAGGTTCATTTTTGCTCAGCCAACCCAAAAAGAACTTCAGGGGCATGGGGAATTTTCCTAGCCCGTCTAAAACATCAATTAACTCTCTCCTCTAACCATTTTCTCATCTTCCTCTCTTCCTTTCATAAAAACGCACTGTCCCTCCTGGGAACATATCGAGACTTTCCCCCTGAGTCTGTGTACCCCAGATTACAAGTCTTTGATCCCAAATAAACACAATTTTCCTTTTGCATTGCTTCCTGAATCTTAGTTTGACAACTTGTGGTCATCAATATTTTAAAAAACATTGGCCAAAAGTGCTGCATTCAAAATTTTCTGTGAAGTCTGGGTATTGCTCATGTAGATCTATCCTACTAGGACACAATGAAGTAGGATTTTTCTACAGTAGGTTAAATTCTGATAAGGGCAATAGAAAGAAAGAAAACAGGAATGGAAGACAGAAACCATTGTTTGCCAGCTGGAAAGTGCATGAGAGAAGTCTAACTGAGAAGGCAAGAGCTGAGTAAATACTAAGAGGGGTGAGTGAGAGAGTCACAGGGTATCTGGAAGAGAGAAAATTGACATTTGGGCAGAAGAAATAAGATACCATGAAAAACCCTGAATAAGGGTATGCTGAATCATTGAGCACAATTTTTTCAGAATGACTAGAGCTGTAAGAGCAACAGAAAATAGAAAAAATAACAAGCGCCAAGTAATCTTTATGCCAAAGAGGCATATTTGCGGGTAGTATATTCTGTATGTCTCCCTGGCATAGGCTTTTTTGGATATGATCGCTTTTTAAGAAACAGCAGACTTAGGAAAAGCTCTGAAAGCTGAGTAGAAGATACTCTGTTTTCAGAGACAGTTCCATTTATAGGAGAAGCTCCATTTGTAAGGATGTCTCTTGTTCCGTACCAGGAAGAGGAGGGTGGCTGAACTCTGGAAACTTATCCATAGATAAGGCAATGACTTAAATTTGCCTGACGGTCACACCCTCCTGTACTGCGCTTTGGTCATGCAAAAGCCTGGGCCATTAGAGAGAGTGATTCAGTTTTTTTTCTGGATATCTCCAATGTGTACAGTAGCAGAAGGAATAGTACTATTAAACTTTCATTTGTTTTTTCCCGTACATCTGTGTTTAATTAAAGAGTTGGGGATCTTAGCCTGACAACAAAGAAGAATAAGGGGAAACAATTTTTCCTCTTTTACAGACTCTCTGAGTCCCTTTCCTTTTAAAGGCATGATATTACACATGCCACATCTATTTCTCTACCCTTAGCCCAAATCCCATCACATAGTCAAACCAGCGGGAAGGGGGACTTATTAATGGTATCTCTAGCTGACTGGCCATGTGACTAGCTAAAAAGCCAGTTTTCTAGAAGAAAATGAGTTATTGGCAGAAGAACCAAGAGCCTTTGCTGAAGCACAATTTGAACAGATGCAAGTTAATAAAATCATCGAAAGAAACTCTTTTTAGGTAAAGGAGCATCGCTGAGTTCTGGAAAACAGTAACGGAAGAGATATTGGCAGAAGCACTCCAACTCAAGCCGGAAAGACCAGTAAAGGAGGTGGGATCGATTATGTCATTACTATGAGGGATCTCAAGAACTCCTGGAAAATCTGTTGGCACTTCTGATGCCAGAGATCAGAAAGTTCCTAACAGCATCTGTGGGTGTCAGGAAAAGAGAACTATCTAGAAGGGCTTTTGGAAGCCTAAAATGGCAAAGCAATTACTTTGCCTAGAGGAAGTTCAAGCATTGACGCCTTTTAATCCCCACCATCCACCTGTTTCTCTGGGCTGGATGTCAGAACTGGCTAAGTGGCTACAGAGTAAATGAAAACTTTTCCTTTACCCCTTCATTTGAATCTCGAAGATTCAGACAAAACCTCCTTGACAGGACCTGTTCCAACCTACACAATCTACACAAATCCAGCAGAGCTCTTTCTTTGTAAAGATAAGCAAAAGATGTTCAAACATGTAAAAGAAACAACGCATGTCAGTGAGATGATTGAGCTGCAACAAAACGATTTTTCAGAGACATCTCAAGTTTTTTTCTTAGCAAATTAAGAGAAGACACACATCACAGAACAACTAGCTCAGGCAGTCTTAAAGAGAACATGAACTAAGATCCAGGAAAGAATACAGAGAGGAAATATCGAATTGCTGAATTAAAAAGTACAATGTCAACAGTAACTGAATGCATTGAAAACAAAATTAGTGAAGAAGAGAACTAGCCTAAGAAACTCTCAGAATAAAAAGATACAGCGAGGAAAACAATAAAAGATTAAAATCAAGCATGAAGATGATGCAAGTGAGGAGAACAGAACAGGACACCACACATCCATCAAAATTGTTCTCCTGTACCTGCCCCACTCTGACACGAAGAGCCAAAGACAGAGGACAGTCCCACAGGGAAAGGAGATTAGTAGAAATGCACATTCTCAGGTACATACTCAATAACTTCTTCAATTTCAAAAACTGAGGGAGAAAAGCATCTTTATGTACCTACTCAAAAGAAAGAGACAAAGGGGGAAAAGATGCCTTTCCGCCTGCAATAAAGGTAAGTTTAAAAACTTCAGACTCTGTACTTTGGTTCACTGGTCTGCAGACCCTCAGAGGTGAAGACAGATAATAGATACTTAATAAATATTTTGAAAAATAAAATTTTAGAGTTTTAAGTAGACAAACTTGATGCAAAAATTCTTCAGCAAGTCATATCATTGCCATGTCCCATAAGAAAAACAGATAGACAACTTCATATGTGAAATTATACTTTGCTCCCATACACATCAAGAAAAACATACTCAAATTTGAATGACTATTGACTCATAAATGAATAGAAATGTAGATAAAAATACATGGGGACATTATGGTATTAAAAACTGGCAATGAGAAATAAAACTAGACAGAGTAAATTTAGTGTGAAAGTTTAAATACTTTTTGCAAAGACTAAGTTTAAGCTAAATTATAGTCATATAAATATTTGTCTACCTAGAATATTAGTAATTTTATAATTGTATTAAATACATTGACTATAAATCTGAGTTTTCAGCTCCAATATGTCAACAAAAATGGGATTGAGTTGAATAGCAGAATAGAAGCACTTTAAAATTTCCATTTTATCCAGGAAAAGTATATGCATAGTTTTTTCCCTTGATGTTGATCATTTTTAAAAGTGTCACATTAGATTTAATTTTAACAAATAAAGTGAATTTACAAAGAAGGGGGTAAATAGAATTGATGGGATTGTAGTTTTCTAAGCCTGTATTCAAATATCCAGAACCCAACTGGGCATCACCCCTTTCTTTTCTTGATCCAGACCTTTGCCTTTTTGTGTGGGGGTCAAAGGAAACCTTTTCCTACTTCTCTGAGGTTCTTCACAGGCTGGACAAATGAACAAAATAGCATTAGGTATGATTAATAAGACAAAAGTCTAAATTTAATAAGATAGGTATGGAGAATTACGTGGTGATAAATGTGGAGGTATCTGGGCAAATCAAAGATTAGTATCTTGAGCTGAGTCCTTGGAAAGGTGACCTGGGGTACTAGAAGGGTCAGCAAGGCTAGGAGATAGGTTTCTTGGATAGAGAGGACTATTTACTGATAAAGTATCTTTTGGATTAAGACCTTTTTGCCTGGACTAAAACAGTCTCTCAGAATTGGTCTCCTCTACATGCCCCACTCTGACATGAAGAACCAAGGGCAACGGAAGACAGTCCCAGAGGCAAAGAAGATCCTATTCTTCTAAACCTGTAGTCCTGCCCATAATCAAAGAAGTCATCTGCTATCTCTGGGCCTCACCCTTCTCCAAATCAAGAAATGGTCTTTTGTCCCTATTCTCTAGAAAAAAATGCAGAAGGAGGAGTTATTTTTCTTTACTTCTAGAGCAAGAGTAAAGATGAGTCATTCATCCTTGACACATGGGAGCTCCCTTGCCTCTCCGCCATGCCTAAACTCAGAATATAAACATGTCTGCCCCAGTAACCTCAGAAGTTACTGCCACGTGAATTCTCCATACGTATGATATTATTAAATATGGACTTTTCTCTGACTAATAACAGCTAATGTTAGTTTATTCAATCATCCAGTCTGCGAAGCACCTCCGAGAAATGGGGGAACTTTTCCTTTGATGCCCCACATTCCTAAACTACATTCCTTTAGAGAATAAGGACAAAAGACAAGTTCTGGATTAGGAGGATTCAGAAACCCGGGGGTGGCAGATGGTTTCTTTGATGAAGGAAAGGACTAAAAGGTTAGAAGAACTGAAGCTTCTCCTTTGCCTCTGGGGTTCTCCTCTATTGTCCTTGACTCTTCATATCAGAATGGGGCATCCACCCATTGAGACAAATTCTGAAACACCTGGGGTGTTCTGTGTTACCCCTTCAGCTGCTAGCTTGTGAGAGCTAAGGGAATTGCCACTGTGCACCAGCAACCGAGGCGTTCAGTCTACCAACCCTGAAATGTGTGTCCTTTCACAGGCAGCCATGCTAGGTAAAGGATGCTCTCGTTCTTCGGCCTATGGTCTCTTACTGCTGGCTTCAAAGAGCTACGCTGGCAGCCAGCCCACATCCATTCCACCCACCAACACCTCAGACTCACACCCACACACCCACCACTGCCTTCCACAAGCCTGGGGCCACCAGCAGCTGCTTTGAATTGTGCTTACAAAGTTCAAGTTTCTGTTAAAGGACCTTTGGCGCTCCTTCTCTGTTATGACATTTTGACTCATTTGGACCTGAGATTACCCACATGGAGATTTCTGGCCTGGCCCCCATGGTTTCCAGCCAGCCTCTGCAAACAGAGTTGGGAAAAGATTCTCTTTCCAGAGTCCTGCCTGGGTGATCCCTTCTGGAATAATTACAAGAGGAAGGACCCTTCTGATTTACTCCTTCTAGTTAGCAGCCCCAATCCCAGTGCTTTCCCTTGTGTTGAAATGCACCCCATTTGCATACCGGTGTGGGGGCGGTTCCAGGAATTCATAACACTTCACTTCTCATAACAAAGCCACCCTGTGAAGGACCCACTCTGCAGGCGGGAGAAATGTAGCCGCGTCCCCATCCTGCCTCCAGCTCAGAAATCTCACTCCCTGAATCAGTTCTCAGACTAAAGCAAGCACTGAGACTGTTGAAAAGCAACTGTATTTGCTTTCCTTTGTTTGCTTTTCACACCTTTCCTGCTTTGGGGGAGGTGGTTCTGCTTTAGGACTGAAAAGCCCAGGCTCCAGTGAGGAGTGGAAGTAAACAGGAAGGGAGAAGGCTCACAGAAGTCTTTATAACCGGATGCTAAATTATGTCAACAGGATGCTGAGAACAAGATCTGTCTAGGAAATTCCACAACCAAATGATGAAAACTTGATGGTGCCTGAACACAGAAGCCTGGATGATGTTTGCTTTGATCTGAGGACCTAGTTACCAGGGAGCTTGGAAGGAGAGAGCTTGGAAACAGAGAAAAAGTGTGACATTAAAATACTCCAAAATGTAAGACTCCTGTTTAGGGAAAGCTAGATTTAGCTTCTCCCTGAGAGGGTGACATAAATCAAGGGTTCAAAGACACAGACTTTCTTTTGATTCACATTTAGAGTAGCTTGTGGAAGAAGTGATATCTGCTCCTTTGTACACAAGATTTAGCTTTTTGTAAAGGGACAAGCTTCAATCTCAGAAGACCACATTCAAGTTAATCAATAGACATGAATGGGCAAAATACTATCTCCCTCCTTTCATTTTACGTACTCCTACTCCAGGGAACACATTCCAATGTGGGAATGCTTAAATTTCCTCCATAGTGTTTCTCAGAGACATCAAAGGAAGCTGAATTAAGTTTAATAGTTTACAATTGGAATTTGTCCTTATAAAAGGTTGGGCTGTGTAATTTATGGAAATTAGGCATGCATGCATCTCCACTGAGCTCTCCAGCATTATGCTACAGTAGGATTAGGCAGCTAGACAGAGACCTCATGATATATGAAAATACTTTGTGTCCAAACACCGCCCAGAGACTGGAGAGGGATTTAAGAAAACTCTATTGTCCGTCAAAAATGGGGGGTGGGGGTATCAAGAATAAACTAGCTGGGTGTTTCGTTATTGTTTTTAATGGCAAAGTAGAAGCACCTTTGTGTATTTGTTTCATTTTTTACCCTGATGACCACATATTTATTCATTTTATGCTTCGAATTAGCATTTAGTATTGTTAGCTTTACCAATAGAAAAACACAATCACAAACACTTCAGATAACACTCTGCCTTGGAATTTTCATTTGAGCTAGAAAGCCTTGCAAGTTCTGGTCAATCTTGAAAAGGAGCAAATCTGGAATTTTCAGAGAATTCTGGATGATTCTTTTTCACTTTAATAAAGTGGTATGCAGTATGAACTTTTCAAGTGGAAACGTTGACTTGGGTTGAGACGCATGTAGTCTGCTCTGTTAGATTTGGAAGAAATGCATCTCTTTTTTCTCACTGGCATTTCACGGAAAACACTCCTCTGAAAGTTTTTGAAATAAGAAAAACTCAGCAACAACAGCAGCCATGATAACTGGTAATAATAAAGGTAGCTTGGTTTGAGTGTATATCATTTGTTTTTCAAAGATCAGCCACAGACATTTGCGTCGTTGATCAAAGCATCTGTCATTTATCTGGAAATTCAGTTCAATTAACCTTTACAATATCTGGTCCCATCTGGTCATAAATGGGCAGGGTAGAGATGGTTTTTATACAGTAAGGAGCAACTTGTAGGGAATCTGACGAAATTTAGCAGGTGCTGCTTTGACTTTCTGGGACTGTACAGAAATTTCCAGAGATGCTCACACTGACGCTTGCTGAGGGATTTGCAGAACTGTGCTCAAAAATCATACTCTCCTTAAAGAATGGTTGTATTTTTTTTTCCAGCTAATGACACCGTGGACATGCAGTGTCTGATTAAAAAGAAGAAATAGGGATTAATTTTGATTATTTGGAATGTGGCTGCATATCAAATAACTTCCTCAATCTGGCCTTAAAAAAAATTGGCTACAAATCACTAAAAAACATGGAACCCAGTGGAAGCTGGATCAGATGTGCCATATTTATAACCGTACAAATAAACACATTTCAATTCTGTCTGCTGGAGGCCCTTTATTTTGGAAAAAGAAAGGCAGCACTTTGAAATGGGAATCCTGCCACCTAGTGGTTATTTGGAGTATCATGTTTCAGACTTTTCATAGGTTGTTTTTTTTTTTTTTTTTTTGGATTTGAACATAAGTAAAAGTCAAATGTTGAGTCATTTTTAAAGTTGGAACATTGGGGACCTACTTTATAAATGGAGAAATTAACACAAGGGAGCTTGAAGGACAGTTCCCAGAAGTTCACAGTGAGCTCATGTTTATGTTTTCAGTAATAAACCGCAATAACTGGGTTCTCAAATATATTTTATTATTATTATGCAATACATACAAGACTAATTCTACTTCTTTTTATCCAACAACATTCCTGCAATTTGCATTGCTGTATAGTCAATGAATACCTTTTCAATTATCCACAATAAATCTGTCAAGCAGATTCTATGTTATTTTTTAATTAATTATCCCTTTGCTTGGAGGTCAAATTTCAACATCTAATGAAAACATGTTGCTGTTTTTTTCCTGATATTCTCAGATGGAAAATAGACCCAGAGGTAGATACTAATATTCTGACATATTTTTATATATCATTGAGTCTCTAAGCTTTATTTTGAGTCTCCTAATTAACAACTGACTTAGTTGTTAAGAATCATAATGTGTATTAAATTAATTTGCATAAATCAGCTTTGTAAAAGAAAACTTTAACATATTAGTGAAGGAATACTACTTCACTAAGGAAAAATACTCAACTGGGAAAAATCACTCTGCTATCATATTAAAATGTTATCAAATAATAAGGACTTATTAACTTGCTTATTCTACAAGTGCATTTTGGCTTCCCACCAGGTGCCAAAAACAAGGACATTACAATAAATGACAAACTTTCTTTCTTCAAGAGCTCTTGGATAAGAAGATAGGCAAACATATAGAAAATTAATTATGTATGTCATGGATACACCGATGGAAAATCGTATAGAAGCACAGTAGAAACTGGCTAGTGCTGGAGTGATGCAGCTGGGGAAGGCTTCCAGTCAGAAGAGAAACATTTCATCTGCACAGAAAAGAGGGGCAGAAGTGGCCCAAGTTGGTGATGAAACAGAAGAGGTAGCCTAGATTCAGGCCAGAATGGTGAAAAAGCTTAATGCGATCTAGAAATGACACCACTTTATGGGATCAGAGTATTATTCACAGGTGGTGCTAGATCAATTAAACAAGGAAACCATTAGGCAGGGGGAGCTTTAATGCCAAGGCAGTCTGTCCACAAAAAGGTGTTTGGTTAAAAACACTTGTTAAATATATAATATCATATAATGTAATTAATACAATATGCAAATAGGAAAGTGTTCCTAAGGGAGCACACATTTTGTTGCATTTTCACAAATGAGTATACTCATGTAACCAGCACTCAGAACAAAAAATCAAAATGGTAGCTGGACTTCGGACACTCCCTAGAGGAGGCATTCCATTCTCCTTCCAATATCATGGATCTGTTTTGCTTGCGCTTGAATTTTATTAAATGGTTGACAGTTTGCCCACTATTGTGTTGATATGCTTTTTAAAAGCATGGAGTCAAGAAAGAACTAGACTGTTTTTGGTAAACTTAATATGTATGTGTGTTTATATATGTGTGTTTTTGTGTGTGTGTATAACTTCTATAAATGTTAGGATGTAATTTTTAAAATTAATAAAATTAATTTTAGAAATGCTAGACTTAACACAGACACACTTCCTTTACCCTTCTCATCAAATGAAGCTTGGTACATAGTGTTCCCCAAGTAAGTACATCAGGCTCGAAAACCAAAATAATAGGCTAGGAGTGCACGATGAGTGGCACTAGTGAAAAGCTGAATTCCAGAGCACATGTTCCCTCTTCTAGGTCCTTCTGCCTCCCACCTGTTCTGAACCCATGCGGAGCTCTGGAAAGGTCCTGATGGCATGGTAACACCAGAGAGGAGCAGGAATCCTGGCAACATTGGTAGGGATAATTTCACCCTCACACCATGGAGAGGAATTCAAGGTGGTGTGGAAGTGTTGAGGTGACATTTACATGTCAATTTGGCTAAATTATGGTGCCCAAACATTCAGTCAAGCACCAGTCTAGATGTTGCCCAAACCTTAATATAAGTATCTCTAGAGATAGAGAGACAAGAATACATACTGAGATAGACATAGCTATCTCTATTTCCTTTTCTTTATGTTGAGGTAATCTACTCACATCTGAAGGGTCAATAAGGCAAATGCCCATAATCACTGCAGTGCTTTTAGAGGTCACTCTCCAAGAATCCACATCTATTTCACTCCAATTTCCTTCCTGCTCTGCATACTTTATTTTCTTCCATGTGTGGCCTCATTCCTGCCCTTTTGACTTAACTATGCAACCAGAATCCTTCTAGTTTGACTTTTGAAGATACTCCAAAGCATCCCCCTCTCTCTGCTCTCTTCTCTCTCTAAGTCTCTGACCGCCCCTCCCCGTGTGTGTGTGTGTGTGTGTGTGTGTGTGTGTGTGTGTGTGTCTTTCCCTGTCCTGGTTTTCTTGAGAAAGCTAGTACTATTCTCTTAGCATATTTATAACTCCACACCATGCATTCATAGTACTAAGGTATTTCATCTCTATGAGAGTAAAACTGCCTTCCTTACATGCTTACAGTAAGGATCAAATGATACATTATGTGCAAATTACATGGAAGTAGAAAAGGTCACAGAAACTGCATCATTTTTTACTGTTATTGTGAGTCTTTAACTGATAGCATAGGAAGCAAGGCATAAAAGACTTCAGATTTAGGGATTTGAAATTTCCCAATTTCTAGTCTTCTCTACTTTAGAATAAGAATTCTGGTGACTGACTTCAGAGATCCTTGCCCATTTCAGGTATTTCCTCTAGCAGGTAAGAGAGAGTTTTCATAGATCCAGACTCCTGATGTAGCAATTGCTTATCCCACCCCCCAAAAAATTAGCTTCGAATTTCTCCAACCACAGATACGCATCTACATATCATCTGAGAATAATACTGCAAAAAATGCCATCAGTTACTTCCTAAAATACAACTTCATCAGAACTCCCCTAAATAGGAACTAGGCATGGCGTTTTGACAAGTCCATGAGAAAAAATTTCAGAATCTTTCACTGGACATTCAAGGCCACACTCAGTCTGACATCAATCTAGGCTTCAGTCATCTTATTTTCTTTGACTCATCTGCATGAGCTCTACTCTTTATTTGATGCAATCATCTCAGTTATTTTTAACAGACTTTATTTGCTTCCTCATCATCGGCTGCTTCAGCATATCGGGCCTGCTCCACAGAGTATCATTAATGTTCCTTTTATTCCATGAAACCATGATAGAATCTGGGTGCAGTGATCTTGGGACTCACGCTCTTGCCTTGGATCGTCTGAGTCATTGAGAAATCAAATTTATTCTGAGTATTTAATATGTGGTAGAACTATGCCAAGCTTGAAGCACAGACACTGATAGGTTACAAACTTTCTACTCTTTTTTTAAGGTGCAGGCAGGAATGAAGATTAGCAGATGACGGCAGGAAGACAGAGGAGGAAGAAGATTGCTATTTATTTCATTTAGCTGTTCGTCTTAGTTGTTCCCTGAGCCCCAGATGTGAACTAGGAACCTTGGGATGTGTGCACTGGATCCAACCGTTACTCTACCAGGTACCCCCAAACCTTCTACTCTTCAGTGAGGCAGTAGACATATGATAATGATTTTAGAGATATAAATTAAGAAAACTTTTGTGGAAAATGAATGCTCATATCACCCCAAATTGGAAATAATTGAGGTAAATAGTTTAAACAAACTGTAGTCATTCATACCATGGAAAACTACTAAAGAACAAATTATTGAGCCACGAAAAACTTAGATTTCCAGGAAATTATGCTGATTTTTAAAAATCTCCAAAAGTTATATACTACATGATTCTATTTATATTGCATTCTTGAAATGTGAGAATTATGACGAAGGAGAACACGTGTGGTTGCCTTAGAACAAGCTACCCTATTTAAAGAAGGTGTTCAGGGGACTTCAGGCAGGATACTGATAGAAAAACAGAAGCTAGAGACTTCCTCACAGGTAGGACTACTTGCTTACTCTATAATTTTCTTAGAGAATTTGGATGAATTGCTCATGGGTATATAGAAACCTTACCTATTATAAATAAAGGCATTTATGAGTTCCAGGAAAAATTTAAAGTTTAACAAGAAATTAGTTCTAACACATGTACTTTGGACCACCTGTGAATATTTATACAATCCTAATACATAAACACTGAATATTGATGTAACCAATATTTGCTATAATTATATTGATTGAATGAGGGGGGGAGCGTTTGGGGAAATGGTAAGGAAAAAGAGGGTTTTAAAAAAGCTAAGTCTTGGCCTTTCAAAGTAGGAAGATAACAAATGATGTCTAATCTTGAAAAGTTCAAAGACAGCAATATGTGAACATTATTAGGTAGTAGGGTGTTAAATACTTCAAGATACAACACAACTTTTGAACATTACTTCCTCTAAGAAGAAAAATGGCAGTTTCGTTTTTGGTTTAATCATAAAAGTCTCAGAATTAGTGAATTTTAAAAATTATTTTAATTCTTATTATTGTCTCATATATAAGTTTTAGAATAGATTCACACCTCAGTCACTATGTATTAATATATAAATATAAGTGATCATTTAAGTGCATAACCTTGAAACTAGTAAAATAAATTCTATAAACTAATAAAATAATGAGAGGTGCAGACAAACATAAATGCATTAATGTTTTCCTCAAAGAGTTCATAATAATTAAGTTTAGAAGTAATCTAAGTGTTCATTAATAAGGGCAAGTTTAAATAAATGGTGGCATATATCTACATCTTTATTTTTTATTTAAAGTATTTATTTTATTTTATTTTTATTTAGCTGTTCACATTGGTTGTCTTCCCCCAGACCCCCTGGGGTATGTGGCCTGTGCTCCATTGTAGGTGATTGATCCTACCACTGCTCCACCAGGGTACACCAAGCATATCTACAACTTTAAAACGCATGAAGCCAATAAAATGTTTTCAATGAACATCAATGACTTTAAAAAATGACACATTGTTAATGCTATAGAGTAAAAAACAAGGTGCAAATGTTATAGATCTAGTGCCAACACAGTATGATATAATTATAGATATATGTACACACAGAACAAAAAAATTAAAGAAAATAGCATTTTAACAGTTGCCAAGTGTATATGGATATATTTTGCTGTATTCTTTTCTGAATTTTGCAAATGTTTCAAATACCTAAAAGTCTTTCTTGTATTATCTGGAAAACAAAAAATTAGTCTTCAAAAACTCTTCATTTAAACCCAGGAGATAGAATTTGAACTCAGGTCAGTTTGATATGGTGCTGTGCTCACCAGGATATGGACAAGAATCATTTCTAATCCTTCTTCCTGCAGCCTGGTCAGTCCAGTGGCTGTTTAGTAAATACTTGTTAGGCCCAATCCAGCGGCCCTTCTATGTCCAAATTCTGTCAAACTCGTGTGGTTAAGAGTAACAGCTCCTGGAATAGTAATCCTCTGTGTAAACATAGCAATGCCTTGTCCAACATACCTTCACTATAAAGGGAACATTTCATTTTTACACTGTAGCACTGAAAGCTTTGCTTCATCTTTTTTAAATGCATTTTTCAAACTAGAAGTACTCATTTGTAGTGAAGCTCAGAGCAGTTTCTGATCAGACTGCTAATAAGCACAGGAAATTGTTTGGGCAGTGTGTTAATTTGCTGATCTTGTATAACATCAATTGTGTGTGATAGAGCAAGACAAGTTTGGATACTAAAAAGCTCCAGGAAAAATGCAATCAGAAGATAATGACAACACATTTGACCTAATCTAGAACAAAGCAATTAACGTCAAGTGTCTGAGAGGTACACAGGGGACCCGCTTGGAGAAAAGGGGTGATCTACTTTCTAAACTGAAATCGGGTACCACGATGCCTTTCTGAAATTTGGAGTCAGAATTGTGCTCTGACTGACTTGAGTGTATCTACTCAGTAGTTACGGTAGTTGACAGAGAAAAGCAGAGATGATACTTGTTAAGATGAAAGCCAATGACAAATCTAGTGACTTAACACAGGTCTTCTAATGTGATCAGAAAATGCATAAAAATGGTTCAACTTTTCAAGTCTTTCACCCACACTCACATATCTGTATACATTTTTCATGTTCCCTATACTATTATTTTAAAGATTCGTCATATTCGTCTATATAGGTGCATTTATGTAAAAGATGCATTCTTATGGCTATATGGTTTTCTATAAATTGAGGCCCATTTTCTTCCAAATCGAATATACCAGAGATGCATCCCACCAGATAAAAATGTTCATCCACAACTCTTCATAAATACAAAATAATAAACAAGTATTTAAGGCACCAGATATTGTAATAGGTATTGTCATATTAATGTCATAATTAATATTAATGTGCCTTACAGGTTCAAACCTCAGATCAGCCACTTATTAAATTGTGAAAATACGGGCAAGTAAGACAATATAGGTTATCTTCTAAAGACAGACGTTTGACAGTGGAAAGGGGCGCTGCTGTTGACAGAGACGTCAGGGGTAGGTCACGATCATCCTGGCAAACCCAACATCTGATCTCCCCACATCTAAGACTATTGCTCTTTCCATAAGCTGGCATAGGATCCCTAAAAAAGTGATAGGAGGATTGGGAGAAATAACAGAGGGAGGAAACAAACAGTTTAGAGATAACTAAGGGAAACACTTGAGATGAAACAAACCCATTTCATAAGTGTTCTATAAGTTGTTTTTATTCAGTCATTCCTGACTTGCATTTCCAGGTTAATTTCTCATTGGATTCTAGTAATTTCCGAAACATGCTTGTGAGCACACACACACATTCTATATTTCATGTCATACAATCAATATGACCCTGATTTAAATGAATTTCTCACTTTTTTGCAACAGAAGAAGCTTTCATGACTAAATCCAGCTAGTACAATTCTTTGTTCCCTTTTCTTTATCTGGCCATCTCTTATTTAATTTTAAGGATTCACTGAAAATCTAACTTCTCTCTGAAATCTGTGTATCCATAATAATCATTTTCTGTTTGACAAACTACCCCCTAACTTAGAAGCTCACAGGGCTCGTGATTCTGGGGGTCAGCAGACTGGGGAGGACTCAGTCATTCTGGGCTGACTCTGGTATCACCGAGTCGGCAGGGAGCTGGCTTGTCTGGGATGGCTCAGTTACCTTCCAGGAGTTTCTCATCCTCAGGAAGGCAAGGCGTGACTGTTCAAAGAGAAACTGTGCAAGAGTCTGTGAAACCATTTGGGAGGAAAAAGTTTTCTCAACCCTCTGAAGACCCCTGATTAGGTCTGAAAATTAAACTGACAAAGCGAGATTAACAGGAATAAAACATACAGATATAGCTAACAAAAAGGTTTACAGGACACAGGAAACTCCTTAAGAATATGAAGCCCCAAAGAAACAGACTTTTGTGTTTTTACGCATGTGATGAGGGCGGAGCACCACGGAGGAACGTGAAGGAGTAAGAGGTCTGGTTAGGCTTCTTCTTGGGATCCCTTTGTCTTCGAAGATAAAGATGTTTCTTTCCCTTAAGGAGAAACCTTCTCACCTGAGGAGGGTTTTGTGCCTGTTTCAGGGAAGAGGTGTAAGGGAAGGAGGTCAGAGTGACCTTCCTGTTTCTGTCGTGTTCTCAAAATCCTTCAACTTAAGGTGTATAACATGCCTAGATGCCGCATGTGAGGCGAGTGGCTGTCCTCAACCACATCAAAAGCAAATGAGTGTGAGACAGGCTACTCAGAGCCTGAATCCAAACTTCGTCCAACACCCTCTCTGCTCTTTATTAAACAAGCAAGATGCAAGGTCAACTCTAAATCGAGGATGAGCAGAGAGAGTCCACCTTTTCACAGGTGGAGACACAAAATCACTTCACAGAGGCTGTGGATACAGGGGTGAGGAAAAACATGTCGTCATTTATGCAATCCATCTGTTAAACCTGTTTTTACTCTTCTAGAATGAGTTAGCAGACTTATTCTTTACGCTCCCTCAGAATTTACCTGTTCTCCCTCCATTATATTTTTTAATCTGCTGTGCTTCTCAGAGCACACGACCTTCCTTTAACTTGGCATTAATGCATGAAGGTGGATTGTAGATATCATGTAGGCCCTGAAGAATTAATTAACTATATCAATATGTAAATCATACAAATATAATTGAGCAGAAATTATAAAATAGTAACTGTTTCAAGTTGCAATGACTAGAGTTGAAAGAGAGAGATATTGTAATACACAGCCAGAATCAGGACACCAATGGTGGGAATTCACTTTCAACTTAAATTCTAATTGAAAAGAACAATCGTTAAGTAATAATAATGATAGAAATAGCCTTAATCTCTGTGAAAGTATTAATATTCAATCATGCGACCTGCAAAAAACGGCAGACTTTATGGTTGAACTTAATAAAATTAAGTAGCCTAATAATTTTTAATCATCAGTGAGCCTAAGAAAGAAAAATGGTGTTTATTTTAGGCACCAGAATAAAAGGCTGAAATCGAGTTATACAAAGTCACTGTCGGGAGTAAAATCTCATAGGGCTAAAGTGATAAAGGGGTTTTACAGACATTAATCCTGGGTATATACTGAGAATATTTTAACTTTATAGACCAGATGCTAATATACTTTACAGACCAATAGTAATAGAGAATGTAAAGAAGTTGACAAGCAAGTAATTGTCTTGACAAAGTGGGAAAATGTGGTACATCCATCGCTTGTAGAAACACGTTGCACGCTGCTCTTGTCTGCTGAGACCGTGTGCTATAGTCCACGGTGAGCAAAGGGAGCAACAGGAGGCAGGACCTAGAAACTCATCATCGAGATGTCCCTAAATTGACAAAAAATGTCGAGTGACAAATGCCAATTCTGACCGCCTAGCATGTCAACTCTGCTTATGGGGAACTTCTTGCAAAGAAAGATATCTACTCATAGTCCTTAGAGATGAATAGGATGTACTAAATTAGATCAGAAGATGAGTAGGACATACTAAGTTAGAGCAGAGAGAAGGGGCAGCAGAAACAATAGCTTGGTCCATCATGGCTCGAGGAGGGATTGCATGCTTGGAGTAACTAGTCCTGGTCCTTCAATATTCTGACTGATGATAACTAATCTGTATTTATTGCTTACTATTTGACAGTTCACATACTTTGGGTGCTTTATCTTGTTTTATTCTCCACAGAATTCTGTGAAGTAGATGCTATTAATGTTAATACATTAAGAGCCAACTGATGCTTACAACCTTGAATAATGGGCTCAAAGTTACGTAGTGAGAAACTGTTAAAAATCAAACTTTAACCCAGGATATGGCTTCCTAGCTATTTATCTTGTGCACTCATTTCTAAGCCTGCTTCTGGCCAATTACTTTGCAGTAATAAAATGTTTTTGTATTTGGCTTTAATTTTGTGTTTTCCCCCCAGGGAAGAAAGACACTGATTCATCTTTGCACCTCGGAAATTTAAAGGCAGAGTCATAATCAGTGTAGATATTTAATAAGAATTGCTCAAGAAATCAGCGTTCAAAAGCATGGGTTGGCAAACTGTGGCCCACAAACCATCGAGCCTTCTGCCCGTTTCATTCGTAGTTTCACTGAAGCACAGCTATCTACTCATCGAGGTTTTGGCTATGGCTATGTTCAGAGAAAGGCAGAATTAAGTAGTTGTGACCTGGACCATATCACCAAGAAAACCAAAAACATTGACTATTTGGGCCTTTGCAAAGTTGTGTAATCCCACAAATGAAAGGAAATGAAAGAAGGGAAATACATCTAAACTGGCAAACTGATAGATTGAGTAGTTCCCATCCCTGTGTTCTAGAAATCTTCTAAAAATGAGAAATGAGATCTAATGAGGTCATGTCCATTAACTGATTATTTTGTTAATCCAGTCTGTAGGTATCATAATTCTCACTGGCAAGAACTTTATGTGTTTTATTTTTTATGCTATAGTTTTTTTCCCTGGAGCTACTTCACAGGCTTTATTATTTCATTTAATTCTCACAAGAAGATCCTGTAGGTCAAGATTATCATCCCTATTGCATTCATAAAGACAGCAGAAGTTAAAGTTATTGTCACTGGCCCATTAGAGAAACTGAACTTTCAACCAAGCCATCTTGGATTCCAAACCCTGAATTCTGTTTTCCTACTGTTGTATCAATCCATTCTCATGTGGCGACAAAAAGTCCTGATTAATTGCTTATGAACATATAGTGCCCTTTAGTTTTAAATATCAGCAATCATTTCTCACTGTTCTCACATAAGTGGGAACCTCCCATTAACACTTAAAAAATGTCAGGCCCAAGGAGGTCAAGACACTCGTGCCCCCAGCCATGCAATCATTTCTAGGAGGCAGCAGGAGGCAGCATCCTTGCAATGGAAGGCATTTTTTCCTCAGAGTGCCTGCATCATCTGTAACCTTAATGTCAAAGAATCTTAGGGTTAGCCATTTTCTTAAAGATCATTGTATCCACCTCCTCGCCAACTGAGATTTGAATTTGTCCCTACTGTCTCAGAGGAGCTGACAATTGGGTTCACATTGATGATGCATTTAGTCAGATCCAGATACTGTGCTGGGCATTTAATATGCTTCACCCCATTTAATCTTCATAGGACCTCTGGGAGATGGGCATTAATTTCATAAGACAAGGAAACTCAGGCAGAGGAAGATCAAGTCATTTGCCCAAGGTCACACAAATGGTAGGTAAGCAGTGAAATTAAGATGGAGAGCTGCGTTGTTCAGCACAAAGCCTGCGCCTCTCTTTTCATTACTAACCATCAGTAGCCCAACAACCCTGAAGTACTGATGGACCCACTGGAAACTCTGCAAAGTCTGGAAGACAGTGACATTACAGGGGTGATGACTGTTGGCAGTTTTGCTGGTTGGTGACAGTGAACACATTTTCCGTGAAAGCAAATATGCACTTGGGAAGTACTAACCACATGAAAGTCACAAAATAGCTTACAATGTCCCAGTTGTCAGCTTATTACAAATATATGATCAATCATGCCTCCTTAGTCAAATGTTTAACAGAAAAACCACTTCATCCATGACTTCAGGCAAAGCCAATTCAACTTCCTCATCATTCACAAAGACGCCAGCCTTTTCAGGACTTTGCTGGTTCACATGTGTACCCATTCCATCTTATAGTATGGGTAGTGACATGTCATTGGATAACACTAGTTGCTGGGGACACCTTTGCTGCTACCCTGCTAATCCTGTGCAAATCAAATTATTTATCAGTGTTGTTGCAAATGGTGAGTTCTGGGAAGAAAGTCAGTGAGCAACTGCAGAAGAAAGAGACAAGGTCAAAAAACAGATGCACAATTATTGACAGTTACTACCTCCTTACTTTAAATGGGCACCGTGTTAGATGTTACACATCCATTTACTCCATATGACAACTCTGTGATATAGCC
Organism: Solenodon paradoxus; assembly: GCA_004363575.1. Lineage (NCBI taxonomy): Eukaryota > Metazoa > Chordata > Mammalia > Eulipotyphla > Solenodontidae > Solenodon > Solenodon paradoxus. Next base: position 172,773 of record RJWH01001872.1, on the reverse strand, counting down.
CTTCTGTTGTCACATGCTTCAGATGAGAAAAGAGAACCTCAGGGCTAACCTATTCAATTTTTCAATGAGCCAAGATTTAGATCACCTAGGCACTTTTTGGTTTTTTAAGGAAAAGTGTAGGCAGGAGAGAAGGCGAGCTGTCAAGAAGACAGGAAGAAAAAAATAGAAAGATGCATTTTATTTATTTTATAAGTCGTTCATCTTGGTTATTCCCTCCAGCCTCAGGAAATGCACTTGGGTCCTTAGAATGCATGTGGATTATGCCAGCGGATTTAACTGCTAAGCCACCAGGGCATGCCCTGTAAGCACTTTTAATGAAGAAATCACAAAAAGAAAAGAAGCTAAATTAAAGCACATTCATATAGGCACACACCCATACAGGAATAAGCTCATACTAACTCAGAAGGAAGGCTCTCAGATGACTAGACAGAGCCAGTACTTCCTGCTGCGGTCTTCCATGAAAACTATACATTTAGAAGAAATCCAAGTTCTGTTATTCATTTCTAACATATACCCCCTTATTCATCTCCATCCTTCGTGTGTTTTTCCTGCTTTAGATTGATTATTCAACATACTTCATGTCCAGACCACAGGCATTCATTTTTGACTACCCCCTGACTCCCCTCCTACCCCATCCCCATACACCTTGCAGTTTCAACTCCATACACAAGCTGAGGGCTTTCTTGAACTCTCTCAGGGGAAGTCAACTGATGTCAAGGTCTCAAAGGGACTTTGCTCATATTTAAGCTAGGGATAAGAACACCTGCACAGAGGATTGGTGAATGCAAATGGTGAATGCAAACTGTAGGGAATGAAAAACAAGTATCTATCATGAAAATCATGAGCAGGGGACTTCCATCTCTTGTGAGGTTATGTGTTGCTTCGACTGTTGAGAAAACCCTAAGTTGGTGTTTTCAATTGAACGTGGTCATCCAAAGAGGTGGTTTTATAGCCTTAGTTATTCATCGAGTCAAAAATTATTATGGCTGCATTTTTTGTAAAGGCTGAATAATTTTATTGCCCTCAATGAGATTGGTAGCCGAGGAAGCTGAAGCAATGATGAAAATAATTAAATCATGTGCTTCAGGGCACAAAGCAATCAAATGCAGATGAATAGAAAGACATTTTGCATTCCTCTCTGATTCTTTTGACCTCCCATACCACCTCCTCTACCCGCCGGAACCTGCGACTACACACTGGCTGAGAAGCTGGAGCAAGTGCGCCTTCCACTGACGGCTGACTGAGCCGTGGGCGCCCTAGCCAAACAGGATCTGCTCCAGACAGCCAGATGATGAGGTCCTGCCAGAGACCAGCTTTATTTTTTGGCTCCCCTCCTCCTTTAGCTGAGTGTGAGGGCTCCTAGTAGCATTATTTATTATAATTAATTGTTTCACTTCACTGATCAAAAGCTCTTCCAAATCCGACCCAAGGACAAACACAGTCCCTGGAATTCATGAATCTTGACATCACAAGCCCCATAAACCTTCAATGAGGAAAGCGTGGACTTGTGTGCAGAAATGCCCTTGATGCTCTCTCCTAGACGTCGTCCACCCTGTGCAGAGTGGAGGAAGCACCCAGCTAGCTCTAGATTTGAGACTCCTGTATGTCTTTCCTTGCCTTAGAGCCCTCACATTAAAGAGTACTTTTCTGCTTTCAACGGAGGCTATCTCTGCAAGCAGCATTTGAAAGAAAGTCATCCTTGTAATTGTAACACAAGCCCCTTGCACCTTTCTAGATGATTAAAAAGATTCTAGGTGCTCCTTTCTAGCTAGTTGCCCCATGACATCAACTGGGCTATATCATTATGATATCATGCTACAGAAAAGGTTCAAGAAATTCTATTTTGATATTCATTGTATTCCTTTTAGAGACTGTATAATGCTGGACTCTTTCATTCTAACTTTTCCAGAAATAAGAGAGTGGGAGAGGAGAGAGAGAGAGAGAGAGAGAGAGAGAGAGAGAGAGAGAGAGAGAGAGAGAGAGAGAGAGAGAGAGAGAGAGGAAGAAGAAGAAGAAGCAGGAGGAGGAGAGAAAGGGGAGGGAAGGACGGAAGGAAGGGAAGAAGGAAGCGAGGAAGGAAGAAAGGAAGGAAGCGAGGAAGGAAGGTAGTCATCATCATTAGGGCAGGCAACAAATATCTAAGGTTGAGAATTTTTTTATACTGTGGTTTACAAACACTGATTCCAAAGAAACATTACTGTTACCTTTTCACTGATTTGGTCTCAGTATATAAAGTATCTTGAAGGTTAATTTCTCTGTCTCAACCAGTTTTCTTTATCTTCACAAATGTGTAGCTCTATATAGACCTCATATTCAAGAAATAATTGATTGATCTGAAATGCAAACTCCCTGTGTGTTTGTCCTCTTACTTTGCTGTAGAGCAATGCCCCACCTCTTCTTGACTTGTGTTCATCTTCTCTGATCTAAAGAAAGGACAAATACAGGAGGGGTATGAAATTCAAGAAAGACATCATAGGCAATCTACCAAGGACACTGGACGTTGGTAAAGCGTTCTTTGCCCACACTGACTTTACCTTACAGAGCTCCTGTAGCCATCGGCTCCCTTGACTCTTCCCCATACAAGCTTCACCATGGCCATCCCTACGGATTGCTGACTATTGCATTGCCCTGATACCTTTTCCTTGTTTATTGAGAAGTGATTTTTTGAGATGAGAAACTCTGTAGTTGTTAGTGATGAAGGATTGTATCCGCTTATATATGAGTTTGCCTCTTCTCAATATCAGGGAAGTCTCAAAGTGCCAAGAATTATCACCTCTCTTTATTCAAAGTACGTAAAGGAACACTTAATTTTCTCTCCATCTGGGAAGACAAATCTAATTCTCAATTGATTACATGTTTATTTATTTAGTTTCTAATATGCTTGGAGAAGTCTGTTTGAAATTTGAGAAGATCTAAAGTTGTACGAAAGGTCTAGGAAATGTTTCCAATCTGCAAAGAGCACCTCATTTCATAGCAGCATAATATATAAGTATATAAGCATATGGGTTCATTCTAACACCTCTGTTTCTAATATTCCCAGTCTCAATGAATTGCAACATTCACTGAGCCCCAATCAGAATACTGGGGGTCACCCTTAACTCTTTGCCTCTTTCATTCCATAGCAATTTAGTCTATATATTCTACTGCTTGCTATATCTGAATGAAATATTATCCCACCATTAAAAAAGAAGGAAAGTCTTCCAATTGTGCACTAGCATGCAAGAACCTAGAGGGCATTCCACTAAGTGAAATAAGCCAGATGCACAAAGACAAATATGGATTATCTCACCTATCTGTGGAACTGCAAATAAACTCAGGAATAGAGTAGAATGTCAATCATCGATGGGGGGAGGGGAAATGGTGAGATGTTGGTCACGGGGTCTGCAGATTTAGTTATTTAAAATGAATAAATTCTGGAGTCTAATTACTACAATGTGACTATTAGTAGCAATATCATATAATATACTTTAAATATGCTAAAGGAGCATATTTTAAGTGTTTCTACACAATAAAGATTACTAAATGAGATGATGAAGTGTTAATTAGCTCGCTTATGGTACATCTTTCAGTATATATATATATATATATATATATATATACTATATATATAAAATTAAGGTATATGTACTTAAGGTGCACAACTCAATTTGGTGTGTGTGTGTGTGTTTATATACCTTAAATATATATAATTTCAAATTATACCACAATAGAAAGGGAAATAAAAATGTGTCCACCAACACAAAGAAAATTAAAAGATGACTAGTGCGACTTGTAAATACAGTAGCCCACGGGCACAATTTTAACTGGATCTCAATTAAAGAGTTTAACTACCTGAAACAGTCAACTAATTAGCAATATATGTATATTCAAGGAAATTCACCCTGACGAGCACTATTTGCTTTCTAACAGCATATGACAATGGAGAATATAATGGCAGATATTAAAATACATAAAGAATAAGAAATACAGATAGAAAAGGTTGAAGCTATAAAGCTATAAGCAGCATGGTATTTAAAGATCAGAAGACTTTTATTTATGCCTACGGGAAAACTCCTGACCGTTTTTTTTCTGGGCCAATGGTGAAATGTCTCCCAGTGGAATTGGAGAGCAGAATGAAGTTGCAGCAAGAGATTTTTGTGATGATCACTGAGCACACAGTCCAGACTACAGGATAAACTCATATCTGCTATTTTGCAGAGAGGAGGAACTCCAAGAAGGCACAAAACCAACATTTGGAGGTCACTGGTTATTCAGGAGAAGCCTAGTGTTTTCCTCCTCCTAAGAAGGGGTTAAACGCTTCTGCTGCTGCTGATGCTCTTTGGATTTCTCTTTGGATTGATTCTCTCTCTGACTGTCATCAGCTCACAATAAGAACATATACGGGAGAAGGGATTTGGGGGGCTGCCTATCAGCTGAGGTAGGGGCTGAGGAAGGGAGCTTAGATCTACCCTCCTCAACCATCTCTGGACATATTATATCTGTGAGGAAAAAGGAAGGTAGGTAGACATCAATGATTTCTATGGTCTACCGTCTACTTTACCAGGATCCAAGAGCAGAGCCAGTGGGAGTGTTATTAAATATTTGCTAGCTTTCTTCCTCAGTACCGTCCTTTAGGACCTTGAAAGAGTGGTTCAGACCATTATTAGGTTGGCCATAGATATGGTTTTAAACAGGACATTACCATTTTTCGCATATTTCCCAACCATTTTTTTGTCCCATTTTTAATAAACCAGAGCCATCTGCAACATGGAGTAAAAGGGGAAGTTGAGTTGCTCCAGTTCCCATCTATTGAGGGGGCCCCAAAACCCTAACCTGTTTTTGTCTCATGAAAATACAGTCAAACTAGCCATCATGGATGTTCTAAAATTCTCTGCAAGTCTAACCTTGCTTTCCCAACCTTTCCCAACATGACTATCAGCATGATCTTGCAGAAATGTGAAACGTGTGATACCAATCCCCTTTCTTAAGACTTTTAGTGTCACCTCCCCTGGTTCTTAGAATAAACCACTAAATCCTGATCCAAAGCTCAAAAGTCTCACCTTTCTCACGCATGACACCTACCTCTAACTTTCTGAGTCTTCATTTTACAGGTGCCTCCTCACTCTCTGAAATGTCATGGTGCTTCTACCCTAGGACCTTCTTCCCATGGCCTATACTAAACTTGCTTTTCCTTCTACCTGGCCCACCCTCAGCTTTGTTCTACTTTTAGTTGCCATCTCAGGCCAATATCATTTATTTCCTACAAAGTTTCAGTGATCACCCCACCATCAGGAAAGGTCAGATTCCCGTCTGCCCTATGTGCACTTAATACTCTGTTTCTCCTCCACAGCACTTTCCTAAATATTCATTAAACAGCAAATCCATAGTTAGTCAATGTAAGTCTGTCTTTCTAAAAACTAAACTCCAAAGGCTCAGGCAGCATATCATTCTCCTTCAATTCCCAATTTCCTAGCAGCGATCAATGTTACATCCAGTACATGAGCTTCACACCGACTGAAAGACTGACTAAACGAATACAGTCAATTGGTCTTGAACTGGAGATCACCATCCCCAACTGAGCTTCCTGCTCAACATCGTCACTTGTATCTTAGCAGCTGTGGCAGAAAAGACCATCCCCTAACAGGTAACTCAACCTCCATGCCACCCTTAGTCCAAAGCCTTGTTTCTAAAATTTAGTTTAAAACTGAAATGACTTATCAATGCCATATTTTTCTCATTCTTCTCTGCTCTATATGAAGACTTAACCACCTCTTCGATCCTTCATCAATATATTGAGTCTCAGTTCCCTTCAATGTGTCAGTCATTGTCCTGAATTCTCCTACACAGAATAAGGTCATCCTTCATTTCAGTTAGTGTAACTCCATAATTTCAAATTTCAAGCTTATTAGCATGACCACAGGTGACACAGTACTCTATGCATTGGTTGAATGCCCACATGCTTTAGTTATTGCAACTTTGATAGCTACTCTTTGAACTTAAGTTTCAGAAACCAACAACTGGCAAAAAAAATCTTCTAATATATATTACTTTTGGGACAAAATAGTCCTAATTTCTATTATGTTTTTCAGACAGGGTCTAATTTGACTATTTTACATTATTCTCAAAATAAACATGAATAAGCTTGTACCTCTCTTCTAAATCCTGTCTACATTCTGTCTTATTGTCATTCTATATATTATTAAAAGTAAGGGACATTAATTGTCTTACTGAATCAAAGACCAAGGGAAAAGAGAGGAGGGGAAGGAAGGGGAAGGAAGGGGAACAAAGGCAAGAGAGATGGAGCAATGAAATATGAAAAAGTTAGATCTGCTATCATTCTACTACACTACTTCCACTATTTCTAGGGATTATTTAACCTCATTAGTAACTGTTTTTCATGACATTAGGTGTCTTAGCCTCAGTATCTAAAGACACTACTTTGAGAGATTTTTCAGTATAAAGAAAATTGTATGTTCCTTTGGTTTTATATGCATATATTTACATTTTAATTCAGGTGCCTCATTTCATTTGTAGCATATTACTTTCTGTGCCTTTTTTTCTGAACAGCAATGCCTACAAAAATATTTATACATATTTCTTCCATGGAAAAATCACAATATTTTTCATGAAATAAAACAGAATTTTTTAATAGAGACACACCAATGTCATACGTAACTACTCATCAAGGCTTATTATAGCTATCACAAGTTATATTTTCTAAATCCTTTCTTGAAATGTTTATTTTCAATTTTCTTTTCTAATTTCTTATCCACCTATACTTTGCTTTTCTCTGTCTATATGGTAAAATTCATAAACCGCTAAAATGGCCTGAACTTATAAGGTCTCTATCTCAGCTCAGCGAGACAGCTTGGCAGAGGTATTCATGGATGTTGGGAAGCACACTTCATGATTCTGTGAGAAACAAGAAGACAATGTTTATGGAAAGGATTTTTTTTTCACTGCATGGTTCCACTAAATACACACCTCGTCCCCAGCGATAACACCCCCATAGCATTTGTCATCTATGGAGACCAAGAACTGCTCCAGGACTGTAGAGCGACCTCATCTCTCTCTCTCTGTGCCTCTGTGCTGTTTATCAAAAAGCTTGGGACAAGGGACTTCAAAGAGAATTCCTTCCTCAGATCAGCTCAGTGGGAGGCTGAGGGGGGACAAGAAACAAGCTCTCGATTGGGTATTTATTGAGTGCCAAATGTTTCCTCAACACTGTACAATACACAGGGAAAGACATAGTGCATGCCCCATGGGGTTACCATCTAAATAGGACCGATGAGGTGAGGCATAATTGGCTGAATTCTTGCCCTGTGTTGATGACTTCTCTATGGGAACCCAAATCGTCCTCTGTGGAGACTGGTGCTATTCACCAAACCTTAACAAGCACATTATGTCTCTGAGCGCCTGGCACAGTCGGCCCCACCAGGAGGGAGAGCTCTGTGTTTGTCATGACTGCCTAGCATTCAGTCTCCCTCCCCAGACACAGTCTTCAATGGCCTCGACAGCAGTGGGAAGTCAATAGAAGGCTTTGTGGATGATCCAGGAGAATCAGGAAGACCCTTATCCTGGAGACAAAAGCTTGGCCTAATACTTCTAGAATTGCTCTCCTGGCTGCCATGTTTAACCTTTTGCTTCAATAGCTACAGGACCCCAGTGGATCCCATTTCTTCTTACATTCAGTGGGGATCTCTGAAAGCTGCCACAGATGTGACGCTATCCTTCTGATAGCCAGATTGTGACTGTGGTCAACTTTCGAGACTCATTCTAAGGACCTCGTAAGCCTCGGGGAAAATGATCCCTATTTCTTCTCTCCCAAATAACACTTCTCTGTTCCTATATACCTGGTCAGGAAAACTGTCAAAATGAACTCCATCCTTGTCATCTCTGCTCTACCACCTCACAACCTAGTTTCATAGTTTATTCTTCACTCTTAAATGTCAATCAATTTTTGTCTATTTTGATTTCCTGTTTTGTCTCAGGTATTATATTCATAACCACAGATATGTGTAAATATATTGAATCCTAATGTCCTTATAACAGAACCCAGAATCTTTCCTATTTTCTGAACATGCCTAGCTTGTATAGTTCAGGACAGATTAATGTGTTTGTTTTTTAATCTCTAACTACTTCTTTCTAAAATTTTAGCCATTGGCTTCTGTGGCTTTTGTTAAATCGATCTAAGATTTAAGTAAGAATTGTGGTCAGGTTGGGAGAAAAGCCCCAGACAAGACCAACTCTGTAAGTTTCAGAACCTCCAAAGTGGCCTGAAATTGTATTACTTAGTAGCCACAGAAATGTGACCAACGAAATCATTTTTTGTCTACAAGTAGGCTAATCAATGTTTGACTAATCAACATGTTCAGCAATGAATTGGAGAAAGTCATAAACAAAAGGCCTAACCATCAGTAAGTGATATAATCACATAAATGCTATAAAATCAGGATTCATTCAGTCACTCAAAAAAGAAAACACATTTTAAGAATCAAGTACTTTCCGAGCACAATGACAGGTGCATAATGGAGAGCAAAAACCAGACATGATCACTGTCCTCTGACTAAACATTCTAGAAGTGAATCCATGAATAATACCTCTGCCAAATTAACTATCGGAATAACTGCAATTCTGTTAGAGTCTGTGAATGAAAGGCACATAATACTGGAAATGTGATCTTTCCAGAGTGATCTTTTCCAGGGTGTCACAAAAGGCTTCCTTTTGGAAATGATGACTGAGCTAAAATTGGAGGGCGATGTGGCATTAACTAAGTCAGGTGTGGAGGGAGGAGTCAGCCATTCCTGCAGAGAGCCCATGTCCTGGACAGAGATTCTCCTCACTCTTCCAAGGAGGAAAGGAAGTGACGGCTTTTCTAATTCAGTGTACCCTGACTCAGTGCTGTGTCCAAGCCACTCATCCCTTAGCTCCCATTTTATCTGAACTGCTTACAAGCACTTGAGCTCAGCAGTGTGCATCACAGTGCGATCCGATCCTTCTGGTGCGTACCTGGAGGACAGCCTCTCTGTGCTGTTTTTGACAGCTTCTGTCGTATCTGGAAGAGGGTTTGAATACTACTAGTAGGTGAAATGGAAAGAAAGCAAAACAATGATATTGAAATATATATGTAAATGTGAATATACACCATATGTGCTTCTGTAAAATGAGGATGGGGCACACCCCTGTGGCTCAGTATCTAAGGTTCACTTTATGTAAAGCCCAAGGACCCAAGTTTGAGACTCAGGATTGGGGAAAGGGAAACAATTATATTTTAAAGGAGAATGAGGCATATCTCTGATCACATGTGTGAGGCTTTTGACCTGGGGGAGAGTTAAAATGCAATCCTATAATAAAGACTGGAACATCTAAGTGTCCTACTGACAAGAGAAAAAGACAAAAGCATGTGATTATTCTGACATTGGCAGTGCATTGGAAAAAAAGCTGACAGTGAAGAAAAAATCCTAACCATCGAGCTGCTGTCACTTCTAATCACACTACTTTTTGGTCTAGAGAAATCACATCAAAAAATTACTTATTATTGCCCAAGAGTAGTGACCTCCTGTTGCTAGGCAGAAAGAAAGTCACATTTTCTGTGAAGGAGTTTGCCCTTACTTAGACCTGCACACGTTTCTACAGATTGTGTTCACACAAATAGGAGTTTGCAACCTAAAATTTAACAATTTGAAGAAGCAAGTCTCCATGAGTAGAAAAATAAATCGTGAAAACAGGCCTCTGGGATTCCAAAGAGTTTAATTATCAGATCCAACATGTAAAGTCACTATGGTTGAAATGTTTAAAGAAACAACAGATGGAATTCAAAATATGGAATAAAAAACAAGAGATTGTAAAAATATAACTAGGCTTCTTGTGAAAAATAACTTTTCTAAAAATGAAAAATGTCAACACTATCTTTAAAAGCTAATATACAGTTTAAATAAAACTTTGATCCATCTAAAGAAATAAGCAGTGACAGACACATCTAAACAAAGGAAAAAACTAAAGAATGCAACATGGAAATATGTGGAGAGACAAAGATGCCTAAAGAACTATTATTTTCTTAAAACCAACATGCATACACACTTGAAATTCAAGAGGAATGAAAGGTAGTGATGGAAAAGACTACAGCTTGGCCTTTTTAAAGAACTGAGATGATATAAAAGATCAGGGGTGCACCCTGGTGGCTTAGTGGGTTAGTCCACTGAGGCATAGTCCACATGCTTCCCAAGGGCCCCCGGTTTAAGACATGGGGCTGGGGGAAACAACCAGGATGAACAACTTAATAAAATAAATAAAGTTTTTCTTCCTCCTCTCTCATCCTGCGTGTCTGCATGCTCACCTTTGTTCCTGTCTGCACCATTCCTTTAAAAAATCAGAAAAGGAATATACACAAATATTTGCCTACTCTTAGACAATACCTAATAAATTATCAGAATACCATTAGGAAAGAAGTGATTCTGAAAGTAACCAAAAAGACTAAAAATGATTTCCCATGAAAGAAAGTATAAAACAGAAGACCTCTCAATGACAACAATCAAAACACTGAAAGAAAATATCTATAAATCTAAAATTGGAGGCCAATTATTATTTTTGCAATCAGCAAAGAAAAGCTGAGAGATGACTGTCCAAATAACATGAACAATGTGCTATCACAAAGAAGGCAAAGAATCCCCCAAAGAATTTCTAGACTATAAAAAATTAATGGTGAGTAAAGAAGCTGCTAAATATACAAAGAAATCTTAACACACATTGACCACATAAAACAAAGTAAACTTAGATATTTATAACATATAAAACAGAAAAGGTACCTAGAGTTAAGCATTCCAAAATCTTATATATTGTTCAGGAGGATTATGATTAAATTTTTGAACAAAACGATATTAAGAAATCTATTTAAATTAGATGTAAGTTAAATATGAGCATCTTATTATTTGGGTAAGGAGTAAAATAATAAAAATAAAATGCATAGTTTCTAAAATATTAAGGACATTGGGAAAATTGAGTTAAAAACTCAACTAATGTCATAGTAGGCAGGAAATATTATTTAATGTGTAAATAGAACATAGTACATCAAAATTACAAACTAAAAATGAGAAAGATGTGCTCAAATATGTTACAGCTAATAAATGTCGATAGACCCAATTCTGTGCTTAAAGGTCATAGATTTCCAGGTAGTATCTAAAATAGTAAAAAATTAACTACATGCTAGTCACAAAGGACAGATGTCTAAGACACACACACACAAAAATAAAAGAGTTCAAGGTTCTCTGAATCCTTGGCTTTACTTGGTATTGTCAGATTTTGCTTTTGTGTTAAAAGATGAGTCTTCTTTTGCTCCTCTCAGCAATACTTGGAAACTTTCAGCATATACATAATTGTCAGATGTGTCCTTACATATTTCATTTCTTCAGGTGCTCTTACAAACGATATTGCTTTTATTTCAATTTCCATTTGTTCAAAACTTGTATGTAGAAACGCAATTTAGTTCTGTATGCTGACCTTCTAATCCACAGCATGACTAAATTCTCTAATTGACTCTTCTAATTCCCTTTATATGATCTTTGAATTATTCTTTGTATATGACAATCCATGTCATCTGTATTTTTTAAAAGTTTTTATTTCTTTGCTTCTAATCTGTATGTCTCCAATTTCCCTTCCTTGCTTTATACTGTACAGGATTTATGAATGTTTTAAATATAATCAATGTGCATAGCTAAGCCACCGCACGTGAAACACTCTAGGGACTACTCATCCCTATGATTTCTCTCGTTGGCACTGTGCACTGAGTGTGAGAACATTTGTGCAAACAAATTCCCAAGTGTCATCATCGTCTTCCCTTCCAGAAGGTATAACAACAAGATTAGATCTTTGAAGGGAAAGAGTGCGCTTGCTAGCAAGGGCTGGGGTTTCTGAAGTTGGACAGCCTGTGTTTCCTGTTCCCGTCCACTGACTAGGAGGACTGAGATTATCACAGGTAATAATTAGAAGGTAGTTTTAAAAACTTCATAAACATATTACGTTTAGAACTGAACACTTTAATACATGTGCACACATGCAGCGTGCACACACACTTCCAGGCATATTTCTTGTCATAGAAAATAGCACCACCTAGTTGCCCAAGCCAAAATCCTAAAAGGAATCCTTAATTTTTCTCTTCCCTTCATTTATGTATTTGCACTCCCAGAACATTCTACTGATGCTATGTCTCCATGGCAACTAACACCATCTCTTGGATAAATTTGCCCTATCTATTAACTAGAATGTTCCATGTTGTTTTCCTCTTCACAGCAGGCTCTGACCACTAGCCCAAAATGCAAACTAAAATGCCCACACAACCAGTTGCTTTAAATTTAGTCCAAACTCGACATATTTCAGTCCTTTAAAGACTACCTACATACTGATTACATACCCCATAAAACAGCACCCAGCATCTGCTAATCATAAAGAAGACAACCCCTCTAACTATAAAGAGGCCTCTGGTTGCTGCTGCCTTTTGGAACTCTGAACCAGAAACGCCCACCTGTCTGCTGAGTCACACCTACTATCCATGTAAGCCCTCTCTCGACTTTCCCTTCTCCCTCCTGAGGTCCCCTGTACTACTTCCCTTCTAGCTGGTGCTGCTTCTGGAAGTTTCCTTGCTGGGAGGAAATTATCCAAGTGCTTCCCAAACAGAGCTTGTGTGTTTCTAGCTCTCGAGGTCCTGTCTCTTCCTGCATCAGCCCCCAAGTCCCTGGACTTACTACACCCATTCTAAGCACCAGAACTTGTCTTTTGAACTCCATAATGTTCTGCCTCCAAACCTTCTTCTCCACCCCAACCAAGTCAATCTCTGTACAGCAACCAGATTGATCATTCTTAAATGCCAAGTATGACATCATATAACTACTTAAAACCTTTCACTAGCTTCCCATCTAGAGTAAATAAAATAGCCTATCAGTGCCCTAACTACCCTATATTATCTAGGTCCATTTACCAGCCTGAACTTACCTTGTACCATTGTCTACCTTGCTCCTCACTGCCATACTGCCATATTTCCTTTCTTCTTACACTAACACATGAAGTTTATACTCAATTTAGGATGCCTACATCTGTAAAGCTCTTGCCCAGATATTTTCATGAATGTATCTTTCTCATTAATCAACTTTTAAATTAGTGTCACTATCACAGACCTATTTTATTACACTTCTTAAAAATTCATAGTGCTTATTTTTGTAGGTGTATGGGTGATGATAAGGTTTTCTTCCTTTCATTTTGATTATTGCAGTTTCAAATTATATATGATATATTGAACTAGCTGGTTTTTCTCCCCACAGTAGATTTTTTCCACCTGAGACCTAGTTTATTTTATTTAGGTCTATATATAATCCCAGTGTATAATACAAAGTTGTAGCTTAGTAATTTTTAGATGAATTAGTAAAGGAAAGATCATCCTAAACATAGATGAACAGGGCCCTGTTCATATCATGACATTCAGATCATGAAAAGTGATCAGATCCCAAAGTCTTACTCAAACATTATGATCTAATCATGTTAACACCTTATAGTTTCTAGAACCCTGAGCTTAGGCACTTACTCTTCCTTTTAGTGCATTCTTCTATTTCCACTTATCAGCTAATGACTTCTTACTTGAACTCTTCACAGTCAGTGTGATCACAAACCATTCTCAGCACACCCCACAGCACTCACTCCCTTCATAGCACTTATGACATTTGTCATTTAGTTTTCTTTGGCTTAGACTCTAGACTTCTGAAAGCCAAGGAACATGTCTGTTTGTCACCCAAGTATCTATTAATGTGTTCCTGGTTCTTGTAATCATTGCAATAAGCTGCAATAGCTGTCGATGACTGGACAAATGTTACTTTTTATCTTTAAAAAAAATCAGGCTTACTTATTCCTGGAATCCTCTGTTAAATTTTAAACTGCTTATTTAATGAGAAAATTTAATAAAATATGGAATACGAGCTCTGAAAATCAACCATTTGAGCAAATTGTGAAATAAGTAAGGACATTTAATTTTGAGCGAAGCAAACTAGAGGAAACATGATGCTTCTTTTCTAATATCTGCACCTACCATGTGAAAGAGACTGATAATACTGGTGATATAGGGGAAAAAACATGACATCACTGTCTTCGGTTAAGTCTTTAGCTAATCACTGACAGCATCGTGGACTATGAGAGTAAAACAAAATCTCACGAACTAGTTTCACACTATATAAAGGTTTGTGGAAAAAATGAATAGAGGATGAATGAATTCTGCAAGTAGTGTAAATTAAGCAAAAATGTAACTGGTTGATCACGAATCCATGACATAAAGTTCAGGTAATAGAAGCAAGGTAAATATCAGTGTGAGATAATCAGCCTTATTGCTACAGGAAACAAAGGCTGTTACCTCAACAAACAAATGACATGAAAAGGCAAATTGGGGTACAGGCTCTACAATTATAGAAGTTTTTTGAAAGAGAGAAAACAATCAAATGTAGTAAGTAAATCTTGTTTGAATCCTAACTTTTGAAAAAGCTTCTTTGAGGCAATTACGAAAAATGGAGTATGAATTATTTATTCTGTACTATGAAGCAATTACTGTTATGTTTGTTAGGTGTGACAACTTATGGTGAGTACATAAGAACAACACACTTCTCAGTTAGAAGGACATACTGAAGCATTTATGGGTGAAATGACAATGTCTTACATTGGCTTTAAAAATGAGTTCTCTACAAAAAGAGGAGGAGGGAGGTGTATAGATGATATAAGCTTGTTAACGTGTCAATAACTTAAATCTGAATGAGGGATGCCAGAGTATTTGTGATGCCATTCTTCCTAAGTTTATGTTTGTTTAAAACTTTCCTTCACAAAAATTTTCAATTGTATATATTATAGAAAAAAAAACAACCAAAAATACCTAGAATAGGCCCCCAGATGTAGCTCTAGATATGGGATGAGTGTATAGGCCTATGTACATGTATGTGTACATGTGTGTCTATGTGTGTCTATGTACATGCATATATGTGGGTGTGTGCAGTCCTGTACATGGTATGTGTATGTGAGCATTCAGTGGTGATATTATTATAATCACCACGTTATTTCATACTCTTCACTGACAAATGTTTTTCTCAGAAAACAACGAACATGTGAACCTTTAACCAAAGAGAGAGCTTGTTTGTTCTCTTTGACATCCACTTTGTCCGCCAATGATCTCCAATTCTCAAAAATTAGATGCCACCCTAGGAAAAAGAGTAAATTTCATGTGTAATCTAGAAGAGTGGAGAGAAAAATTTCTGGATAATGAGATTTTAGTTAATGGAGAGTCACATATGACCAAAGAGGCTTGGTAGGTCTCTATGGGAGAGTTTTGAATAGCTGCACATTGAAGGGCTTCTCAAATAGATCTAGAACACTAATTTTCACTTCACAGGTCTGGAGTGTGGCCAGAGATGTCGCATTTCTTGTAACCTCACAAATGATTCAGATACTTCCATTCTGTGGTGCTGAGTAGCAGGACTCTATTGATTCATAGTACATTTCTCCAGGATAAATGATTCCCAATTAAGATCCATTGGAATGTAAATTTGTCCTTAGCTCACAGGTTCTATATCTCTGCTGAGCCCTTGTTTGATCTTGTATAGACAGAGACTGCTTGACTCAAAAGTTTCCCCCTTAAATTAGGTGGCCCACAGCCCTTCATTCTCGTCTTACTCATGACAGGACTCACCATCTCCATGTTGATTTTAGTTTTATCATTTTCATGTTACAAGGCCCTGAGATTGCTGTCTTTTCAAATCATGCCTAGGTTATATATGCCAACTTAGTAAAACAAAATAAATAAACCCAAGACACATATGGCCTATCGAATTTAAAATAATTAGATCACGAGCTTAACTCTAGGGCTTCAAGTCATACATGTTAATAGCTCCTTTATGATCCATTTCAAGAACTTACAATGTGTTAGGATCATGCCTTTATTTGCCTTTTGTTCTCACGACCTCTGTTAATACATATATGCGATGTATTTATATATTTTACATACGTGTGTGTAGTTCATAAAAAAAATTCTGATCTTTTTTCCTAAATCCAGCTTCTGCACATTTATCTGTGGGTTCTGAATGCATGTGAATGGAATAAGCTACCTTAAACAATCCCAGTTGTTTTTGGCGCATGGCACAGGGCAGATGAGTGGGATACTGCCTTGAGATGATTTTAGTAGCCACTCTGCCCTCACCCCAGCGTCGCCCCCCAGAATCACCCCAGGGGACTGCAGAGACATCTGTTTTGCATTTCGCTCTGCTCCAAGTGCAGTGTTCTGTCTCAGCATTCTGTGTGGGGGATCCAAGGGTGACATTTGAGGTAAGTGCGACCCCCAGGGATGAGGCTCGCAGAAGATGATGGGTTCGTTAAGCACATCTCATTTTAGACAAACTGCAAGTGGCATTTTGTTTATATGGTTCATTTCGCCAACAAATTAGATTTCAAATTGATTGCTTTCCAAAATGGCTTTGTTCATCAATTCTGAGAAGAGGCAATTACAATCAGAATCCTAGTAATTAATGGTCTCCTATATTAAAAATATTTTTTAAACAGCAAAGCACTCATGGATTTCAACAGCCTGTAACATCCATTCTTGACTTTTCATCTTTTTCAACATGACGCTAGAAATAAGATACACACTTTTGTACAAGTTTATGGTGGGGAAAAATGTGTCATGGTGCAGGAAAAAGGAATGTCAGTCACCAGACTCCTTTATCATGAAGTAACATAAGGCCCTGCAGAATATGAGTAAACAGTTTATATCCTGAAACAACTAATGGTATTGGATTGTGAATGAATATTATTTCAATTATTCTGCTAAAAAGCAATTTCTGTCATGTGATATTTTCATTAAAAAAAATCACATGCAAGATAATTCAGTGGAGTTACTGCTCATTCTTCAAGTTACCTTTAAATGTAAGGTTATTTTTAATGGTACATATCTCTAATTCAATGAGAAATTGCAGGAGAGTGACAAGGAGCCTCCAGGGTATTTTCTTAAACCTTCATTGACCAAAATTCTAGTATTTAGCTGCAGATTTTTGCTACCAGGGCTGACACAAAAACTTCTGAGTTCTCATAGAGTCTTCATTAGATTTGAATCCTGTCTACACCACTAACATCCTGATGAATCTAGGAAAGTTTTCACAACCATTCCATTGTAAATCATAAATTCAGATAGTGACATACATTAAACGTATAGCTTAATTATTATCACAAGGAAGCCACTCAGGGCAAGAAATAACCCTTTCATGGACCCTATCTCTTGCATATTCTCTTCCTTTTCTTACCCTCTCTATTATTTTGACTTTTATAATAATCACTTACCTATCTTTTTATAAATAGTTCAGTCACCCAAAGGGATACCCCTAAACTTAGATTCAGGGAAGGGATTGGAGAAGTTATTTCACATGTCAAAAAAAAAATTTATGGTGAAAAAAATTGTATTTAGAATTGGCAGCTAGACTCAGTTGAGAAGATCCTAATTTTGTTGGCAACATTCAAATCATCATAGTCAGGTGCCAGTCAAACATAGGTCATCTCTTCTCCATCAGGCCTGATAAGAGTCACGTCAGTGCCAGAGAACTTCTTCATAGCTTGTGTGATCTAGTTCTTGTTGACCTTGACATCCACAATGAACACAATTGTTTTGCTGTCATCTGTCTTCATCGTGGCTGACTCAGGTTAGGGGGATCTTGATGGCACAGTGGTTAAATTGTTTCTCCTGGGGCACTCTTCCCAGGATATTTGGGCTGCTTTCACAGCCATAGTGTCTTGGGTGGTGGGAAGGTAAGTGTTGTGAGGATCTTCCCCTTTTGTGGCTGTGGATGCCTTTCAGCTACTTTCTTGACCTTCAAAGTTTTTGCTGTGACTTTGGCTTTGAGAGGGACAGGGGCCTCCTTCTTCACTTTGGGCGCCATCTTTGTGAAAAGGATATCTCCAAACACAAATCTGGTTATCCATAAAGCTCAGATCATTTAGTGCCGATGTGTGTTTATGTATGTGGTACTAATGCAGAGCAGAGACATAGCTCAACAGGCTTTTCTTATCCCCATACCCTTACTTAGAAAGGTGAGATACCTTTCAGAGAAGAAAGACACCGAAGAAGGAGGAAAATCCCATGAAAATCTTGCAGAGAAGAGCAACACAATGAATTCAATTTTGATTGGCAAGTTGTGAAGGAAAAAGCATGAAGATCCTCATCACTCTAGCCAGTTATAAAAACATTAATTTAAAAATGCAAAGCTTTCACTCTTGAGCAGGTGCTATAAACCCTCCAGGCTTTGCAGACTTGTTTCTTTTCTTAGTCTGTCTCTAATGGGTGGTATGACATCTGGTGAGCTCCTGAAGACTTAGCATTTCTGAACTGGAAAAAAGAGATCCTCTCTGAATGCAAACCTCTCTACACATTATAAAGATAAATCTCAAGATCAAACCATAGAAATTCAGATTCCTTGATCTAAGTTCCAGTCTTTTTGAACAGCATAGGTTAGGGTTTCTCCAGAAACACTGTGTTTATTCTGCTATTTCCCTGATGTAGAAATCTTGCTGCAGTTTTTACCCCTACTGAGTAAAGTCTAATTATCTCTGTCAGGCATTCTTATCCAGTATCAGTCCTCTGACACTGAATGGCAGGTGAGATTCCACTTTTCTCCAGATGATTCCTTTCCAGAAAGGAAGAATGTTCTAGCAGCCTCCTCCTTTCTAATCAGAGGAGTTCCTGAGGCTGATTCTTTCATTATTAGTCTGAGGCTTTCAAGAGGATGGGGCTCTGGGTTGAAGTGGGAGACTGGAGTCTACCAGCAAGAGATAGCAGAACCCATATTACTAGGGAAGCCTGAAGAGATAAAGCTGTTAGGATCAGAAGAGATCTTGGGGAAGTTACAGAATGGTGAAGTGGGGTTCACTAAAGTGTTTTCTCACATGAAGTGTCATAAACCTTTCTTTGCATCTCTCCAAGGTAGCTTCAGAAAACGTCCATTCTTGCTGACTTATTGTTGAGGAATAAGGGTTTCTGTATCCAAGAACTGGGTGTTGCTTCAAGATTGGCATGAGCACGGAGGATACCCAGAGAAGTCCAGACCATTATTGACACTTGGACCTCTTCACCTTCCTTCATTCATGGTCTTCGCTGCTTAAAAAATACTCCTTTCCCTCTGCCTCTGTGTGTGTGCATATGTACATGTGTGTTATGTATAAATAACAAGCATCTACTGTGCAATCAGCACTATAAATGCCACATTCATTATGTCATTTAATTCTCTTAACAGTTTAGGTTCTTCCCTTAGAACCATTTTACAAATGAGGCTGAGTGAGAGTATGACTCACCCATGATATGCAGCTAGTAAATGAAGGAGGGAGACAGAGCTCAGGCAGCCTAACTCCACGGCCCGCACGTGGAACCACCATGAACGGACTCTTTCCCCCTCCTCCTCTGGGGCAGGTCAGCCAATGATCCTTCCATGTGAATAATTTATCTTACCAATTTAATGAAAGCTCCCTAAGAGTAAGTCTTTTTCTTTATCTTCTACAGCTCTTTTTGAGCTGACTATTTGGGCAAGGAAGGCATTTGATTAGATTATATCTTCTAAGTTTTTAAAATTAGAATAACTCTTTTAACAAGTGAAGTCTAGCTCCATATAATACAGCGTGCAATATATAAAAGCAGACATTCTGTAAACAAAGTCAAATACTGTGTTTCCAGACAAAGATCCAGGGTACATGCTAAAGAGATTAGATACTACTCCAGAGCCCAAATTCTTACCTGCTGTGAATCTTATAAAACTTTTTCAAGTTAGTGTCCTTAAACCATCACAGCAGAATTTAGTAGGATATCTGATTTAGTAGGACAAGATGCAAGAGAATGAATGTTTAAGATTTTAATGGTATTCATTCAAAAGTATATATTGAATGTTTCTATTAACTACTAGCAATGAAATACACCTGGCAGCAAGATATACTTCCCTACACATACAAGTTGTAGGAAAACAGAATTTGAAACTGTGCAAAGAAGTTCATGACTAGCAATTGATAATGTCGGAAAATGTCAAGAGGTAGTTAAATGTGAATGTGCTATGAGAGGTTTATTCCAAAGGCAGGAAAGGCAACCAGGTAATAACCCTCTGGAAATGTTATCAGCATGTCCTGCATTCTTTGGGAAGGGGACTAGACTACAGATCCTTTCCATCCAGTCCTAAAACTTTATAACATTATTTTAACAAGATCTAATGCACATTAATGATATTTGGCATTTGTTAAATGCCACTGGGTCGTGACAATGACAAACACACACATCAAAAGCACTATATGTATGTATATGTATATACAATATAGATCACTATACATATAAATGCTAAGAACATTATGTGTGTCTCAGTAATGTCATTCATTTAAATTCTTGTCTTCCTGAATGCATGCAGTGATCTTCCCTAAAATATAAATTCAAATTGTCAATATTTGAATATCTTGTTAGAAACAATAATTTTCTGACAAATGATTCTTCATTTGCCTGAACAGCATAAACTTCAAATATTTCTTTCATCACCAAACAAAATTTATACTTTCTTTCCAAATTAATGCCTACATTTGTATTCTAAAGGTAACCATGTTGCATAAGGAAACTAAATGCATACAACTTTGAATGGGTTTAATGTCCATTACAGCTCTCCCTATTGGGTTTTTACGATGTTTAGAAAAGGAATGCAAATTAAATTGTGTGAAAAGAAAGATAAATGCCTCTTTCATTCATAATAAATTGATCTGAAAAGCTTACTGATCATACAAATGTTACATCTGGACTTGATGTTGTCACATGGAAATTCATTATAGAAAATACACTGTGCATATTAAAATAGCTAATGCAGCATGAAAACTATGAAGTCTGCTATGACTCAGGATTATACTTTCTCATGTAAATGAAGATTGTTTTGATAGGCCTTCATCAACTACTTCATATGTGTAATACCTGTCATGTAAAAGTCATGTTCATGAGGTCATATTGTGGGACTAATTCCTGAAAATTAACTGTTCTTGCTCTATATGACTCTATCTTATCAACTCCAGGTGAAGCACTGGCCAAAAACTTAGGGTTTTTGATATTTATAAAAGGGTTACCTAATTCACGATTTTCTAAGACAGTGTTTTCTAATAGAAATAAACATGAGCCACAAATATAGGGTACACACGTAATTTTTGAATTTTGTAACAACAGTAGAAAAGAAATGGGTGAAAGTAATTTTAAGAGTCTACTTACTTACACATGCAAAATGTTTTCTTTTCAACATAATTACCATAATATAGTAATGCTATCTTTTACCTTCTTTTTTTTTCTGTAATAACATCTTTGAAATCTGTGTTTTTACACTAATGGTACATTACAATTTGGACTCTGAAGATTTCAGTTTCTTAAGGTCTACCGCATGCAGCTCATGCTGCCTCAAATCCTGGCTTCACCAAGGTTATAAGCGATGGCAGCAGGTGGATACCACACTGGACAATGGAGTCTAAGATCTCAGTTTTTCTTATTTCATTTTAACTGCCAGTCTCACTTGTTAGTGCTTTCTTTCTCATGTAGATAATGATCATTGTCAATATTGTTTAGCTTTGAAAAAGGAAAAACACTTCTGGCAGGACGTTTAAATCTCCAGCCACAATCATGAATAGATATGAAAGCAGTCTGAACTTTGACTATCGAAATTATCATTCACTAGGGTAACAAAACAAGAACGTTTTCTCAGCCTCCCTTAGCAGGCTGAGAATACTTCTTTGAGACAAAAATTGGCCATGGGGATGGCAAACACGGGACTGGGTTATGCCCTGGCAACTAAGGGGAAGGGACAAGAGGAGGCAGAGCAGTCCCAGCCGGAGCAGGGCAGCCAGGTCAAGCTCCAAGTAAGTGCTCTGCACTGCCCATTGGCGATCACGTAATGATGACATGTGGTCTGGTAGGACTTCATACAAATAGCCAGGGCCAGTGCAAGGAACTTTGGCACCTTGGGTGAAAACCAAGATTGGCATCCTTATTAACCCCACTCTAAATGCCCTGCCTAAAACACCTGCCATGTTAACCACCCCAGTGTCAGAACTGCCCAGTAACCGACCCAATGCCAGAGATGCCTAATAACACCCATGGTGCCAGAGATAACCCCCATGGTATTCAGCGGCAGGTTGATCATGCTGCAGTGTTCTGCTCCCTTTGAACAAACATGCACGTGGGGTGTGGGGGAGTCCTCTTCACATGGATCCTGCTTCTTCACAGGAGGTGGGAACAGCAGTAGCCACTATGACCCACCACAGTCAGTACCAGCAAGGGCTTAACTCGGGACAAAAGAGCAAAATATCTTTGGACACCCTCAATAGACCAGGCGAAGAGCAACTCAATTGCCCCCTTTTTCCTGTGTTAAAGACAACCCCAGTTTATTAAAAGTAGGACAAAAGTGTCATTTATATTTAAATGATGGGACAGTTGAGAAATAAGAAAAATTGGGTACCGTCCTATTTAAAATGGTACATATGGTCAGTCTAACTCTTAATCTTCATAGACTGTGGATGGTCAGTTAGCTAGGTCTGTCTCTATTGATCCTACTTTTGGGTACCAAGGGTACTTAGTGTTTTGAGCTTTTTTAAAATCTGTTCATTTTCTGCCTTCTTCTCCCTTCCAACCTGCTACCATTACCAATAAACCCTAGTGGATCCCAGTTCTGTACCATGGAATGTCACCTTCAGATGAGGAAGATTAAAAGCCTCTCCTGCTTCTGCCCTCTACACTCATTTCTTGAATTCTGCTGCCTTGAGACTCCACTGGAAATAGAAATCAGTTCCATCAGAGGCCTCTCCATGGTCCATGGAGATGTGTGTGGACCTCTGCTGTTCTCTGAAAAGCCCACCCAGTGCTGTTTAGTTTGAATTAGTTGACAACACTTAAAAGACAAGAGATTTCATATAAGAATTTGACTGACAGCTCTTGTGTGTGAAAAAATTAGACTTGATGATTCCAAGGCCCAGTTTTTGCATGGGAGCCTAACATTCTAAATCGCTATCTCAACTTACTCCCCTTTGATTTGATCCATTTTGTGCTCTGGAATGGTGTGTGCCCCTGCGGGGTGTGCCTGTGTTTTTGGATTTGGACTGCTGAGCACAACCAGCAATCAGGTTGAGACTTTCTGTCTTATTTATCCTGCTCATGGCTGTGTCAGCTTGCCCCTGCCTTGGTCCTGACAGCAATAACTCTGATGACTGGGCCTGTAGCAATTATTTCTCTTTGGTTGCCAAAGTGTGCATGAGACAAAGCCATCATTAATCTTTGCTATAGAACTTATTCAAGAATCGATGGCCATGCTGTTATTGAATTATATGTGAAATGAAGCACTAACTCAACAGAGACCTATCTCTTTATCAGTATTATGTACAAAACCTTATTGGACTGGACAGTGAATATTCACTTTGTACCTGGAAGCTCTGTAATAGAGTACTTAGTAGATTTCCTTGAAAATTGTGCTTTCTAAACTTCATCTCTGATTCCTCAATCTTCAATATACTCCTCTAATCAACGAGTAGGAAAATCTTAATTTTTCTACTTTGGTCAAGTTGCCTCTATTAGTTTTTTAGTGGTACTGTAACACAGATTACACAAATGGGTGGCTTAAATAATGACTTATACTCTCCAATTCTGGAAGACAAAAGTCTGAAACCAAAGTGTAAGTAGGGCCATGATCTCCCTGAAAGTTTTAGGGGAAATTCCATTTATATCACCTCTAGCTTATATTTTATTTTCTCTAAGAGTTATGCTATTACACATTTGAGTGAAAAGTCTTAGGGTTAAATTCCAGTTTTACCAAGTACCAGCTATATAGACATAGGCAGGGACCTCTTGGAGATTCAATTTCTTCACTGTAAATTAAGTCTAATAATGATCATTTCTTCATAGGGTTGTCTGTGGATTTAGATGAGATGACATTTGCAGGTCGCTTAGAACAGAAACTAGTAAATAGTAAAAGCTCAAAAAATGAATATTCATAGTCTTTATTGTTAGGCACATAATATTCCTTGACTAATGGTGGCATCATTCCAATTTTTTTTCTATTTCTACATTTCCTTCTCATTTTTGTTTTCATACTTCTCTCCCTCTGCCTATCTCTTATAAGGATACTTGTGATGGCATTTAGGTTTTACCCAGGTAATTCAAGGTACTCTCCTCATCTCAAAATCTTTAATCTAATTTTATCTACAAAGACCATTTTTCTAAATAAGATAACACATTTAGCTCTTGGACTAACTAGGATTTCACACTTTCAGATGACCATTATTCTATTAGATAGTCCCCTTCCACACTAGACTTACCCTAGTGTTTCCCCTTTTTATATAAGCTACTCTCTACTCCCTCATCTTTGGGATTTTGCATATGCTATGGTCTGAATGTTTGTGTCATGAGCATAGAACTTTCACAAAAGAGATCAGCACCTTATTTCAACAAGCTTGAAAAGAGACTTCAGAGTTTTCTTACCCCCTCTTTTGCCATGTAAAGACACAGCAAGAAATCTGTGACTTGGGGGAAAGCTTTTACCCCATTATAACGGCACCCTAATCACTGATTTCCAGCCTCCAGAAAAGTGAGAACTAAATTTACATTACTTTTAATCCACCAATTCTGTGATATTCAGTTACGGCAGTATGAAGAGACCAAAACAGTATAACAAAATACAGCATTTCCCTAAGTGTATTCCTCAATCAACAGTCTACTGAGATGGTCTACAAACTAAACATGATATGACCCAAAAAACTTAGAAAGCGCTTTCTACTCTTCTCACTTTTCCTTCATACCACCATGATTGCGGAACCATGATGCCAACGGGCCTATCAAAATATGTAAAATAGTGTACAACGAAGAAATCTTTTTAATTTTGTTTAATCATATTTGATGATAGAACTTTCTTCCTCACTCTCAAACCTGAAAGTCAGCAATGACAGTGGGATGCCAAGATAAATCACTAATATCTAGAAAAGAGGATATAAAGCAGCCTTTCCTAGATTTGAATTTAAATGTGTATTTTCCCAAAGTCTACATCAACCATTACGAAATCTCTCTTACACATTATTCACCCATCTCCTCACACCCCTTGGACAATAGACATTGCATCCTTCCTGTCAATGGAATCACCACTTCCCCTGTCATTTGAATTATGGAATTTCTAATAGATGTTCAACTTTTTCTTTTATTTCAATTCACTTTCTCCCAGTCCTTTCTATTCAACACCAGGGCCACTCCCCTGTAGGACAAACCAGATCACCTCACTTCTCTGCAAAAAGAATTGAATGAGTGGCAGTGGTTCAAAGCAGAGTGCTTAGCAAGAACACAGCAATGATTTCTGCCAAATACTAAATTTCTGAAGATAGAAGAGCTTGTCGCCAGGCTCTCTGACTCCTCTGACCCCCAAACTATATGTGCTTTCCATGGAAACTAAGTATACTCTCCAAGCAAATTTGTTATCTCCTTTTCTAGATTAAAATTTCCTGGAGATAGTAGACTATACTGCCTTGTGTCAACGCTCCATGATCCTCGCTCTGTTCCACGACCTTAAGATTTTCTTAAAACATATCACTTAATTTAATTTTATATGATTTCAAAGTTGTACATTTAGACACTGGAATGAAAAAAGCCCTTGAATTCAAATCCTAGCCTCATTGTGTCTACCAGTGCCATTTAGTAGGGACCTCTCTGAGCTTCAGTTTTTTCATTGTAAATTAAGTTTAATAACAGTATCAGGTTATTTGTAAATTTAAAAGAGCCGATGCTTATGAGCCGCCTGGAACACAGCCATGTGAAAAAACTCAAAAAGTTCAAAAATAAATCACAGTCTTCACTATAAGGGGCAAAATAATTTTTAAAGTCATCTTCATAAACTTGAATTGTGAGCTCTTTGGAAGTCTGCCTGTAATCTGATTTCTACTAGCATGCCGTGATGCACAGATAAATGCTTACTACACCAAAGCATTTATTAACAAAAACCAGCGTAATTAGATTTAAATCACAGTTATTTTTAGTGGTCATTGTAAAGAACTTTCACGTAACTGTTATTGCCAATTTATTTTCTGTAGTATAACAGGAGTTTTTCATTATAAATTAATGTCTTCATAGCCTGTATTCTTTTATCAACATTTTTATTTTGAAGACTTTAAAACCTACAAAAGGAATAGTACAGTGAAGACCATGCATACTTAATGTGGAGTTATTAATTTTTAAAATTTTGATGCTTCGAGAATTTTTTCCTCTCTAGACATTCATTGCTGCTATTAGTATTCTTAATCTTATTATTATTCTATTGGATTTTCTAATATTTCACACTATTTCCCCAATGTAATTTTGGATTTAGTCATTTGAGAGATAAGTCAGAAGTTGTAGTTTGCCAGGTCTGATCTAGGCCTTATGAAAAGTTGCAGGTTTCTAACCCATTCTCTTGAGCCTCTGTTATCAGTCAGGCTGGTCACAGAAGAATAGCAGTAAAGTTCAGCTGACTAGCTGGACTCAGTGGTGATCAGCTAAACCCTGATGTTAGCAGACACACCAACATCAGCAGAACCCCTCAGTCAAGCCTTGCCTAGGTCGGCCAATCTCCATTTGATCCACAGACTTGTGAGTGAAATAAGAGCCTAATATTTAATGTAACTCAGATTTTGTGGTTAACTATAATACAGAGCTATTGCAGCAAGCATAATAAGCATTCAAATAGCCTCCTAGGAATTATTATGCCCTTACTTTCTAATATTCACAACTTGTAAGACCCTTATTTTCCTTCATTCTTTTTCTCCTTATAAGATGCATGCTTAAGCTTTGTTAGAAGTTTAATTTTATGGTAAAACTGAAAGAGAGGCTCTGATAGATGCTCTTAAATCCCTAAGATCTAATATTGAAACTCAGTTTTGCTATTTAGTTTTTGTTAATGAGAGAAAGCTGCTCAAATTCTTGAGCTTTGGTTTCCTCGTATCTAAATTATGTATAGCAGTACTTCATAGGGTTTCAGTGAAAATTAAGTACCGTAAATAAATTACACTTTTGCCATGTCCTCATCATAGAACGGTTGTCCTTCATGGACTTTGAGCTTAGCTGTAACTCGCTTCGGTTGAATGACACATGGGTAGATGTGGAAAAATTATGCCAGTTCTGAGCATAACTCTTAGAGACACTGTGAAGAAAGTACTTACCTCAGCAAGCTTACCAGTTAGAGGAATCTGAGAGCTATAGAAAGCAGAATTACTCTTGCTACAGCACTGTTTAGCCACCTGAGGCAGAACTTCCGAGAAGAACCCAAACTAGATCAGCAGAAGCACCACAACTGACCAGCCCATCCATGAGAACACATGACTATTATAAACCACTCGGTTTGAGGATAATTTGTTACACAGCTCTGCTGAAGAAAAGGCTAATGAATACAGAGTCCAGCACTGTAGCTGACACAAAATAGTTGTTTGAAAATATCAGTCCTCTGAAAACATAACAATTTGTCATTTGACATTTCAATTTATTCATTTTGAATATTGAATAGAAAATGTCTTATTATTTTACATGACTGTCTTTGAAGGTCAATTAACACAACTGCTAAAATAAAATACTAAATAAAAATGTTTTAGTCTTATCTGCTTGGAATCAGTGTCCTTCTAATGACCCCTAATGATGATGCTGCTCACAAAGCCATTAGGCTAAAAAAAAAGTATAAGCATAGTATGGAATAAAATTAATTCAAACAAATCCCATTACACTGGTGACCACAGTACCCATCAAGCTGCAGGTATATAGTTTCAGGGATTTGGAGGTAAGCCTCCAGTATATTTTATATACCTTGTTTAAAATATATCAGTCAGTGAAATATATTCTGTTTCCCACCCATGCAGAATCAGAACCACGAACGGCAGGTGATAGATTCATATTTCACTAAAATAATCCTGCACACATCTCAGTATTTTTTGAAACGAATCTTTATAATTTAAGTGTTGATACCTGAAGGCTTGAAATGTTTTTTGCCTGTATCCCAGTTTTCTCCATTCCACCAAGACACAATGAAAAAAGCATGCCAAGTCTCAGAATCCCTGAGACCCAGGGGAAGGTCCGTTTTTCATGAGCCCTCATTGGAAGCATTCTTCAATTTGATGTCTCAAAACGCTTCAGATAAATATAACTCCTTCAAATCCACACTAAGATTCACTACTTTTGCCTTTGAAAGTTTCTTGTGCCCAAGGAATGTTTACTTAGACACATATCAAAGAAGGGACTTGGGGTAGAAAGGCACTAGAAAGTGCTCAGCAGTGTTACATTTATTTATCTTGTTAATTTCCTATCAGAAAATCTAAATCACAAGACAAAACTATGATTTTTAGAAATCCCATGACAACCTTTGCAATAAGAAACTTCTTTACCTAATTCTGCTCAACTATTCACTGAAAATTAAGGTCTACTTATTTGCATTACTATGTTTTATATTCGTTAAGTTGGACAGTTCAATATCTAAATTAGTATGTAGTATTTAAAGAATGCCCACTTTGCTCTTCAAATTTAAAAGGATATCTGAAATAAAGACTTGGGAATCACTCATTCAAAACTTTATTTTTATCATTTTCACTGACAGACTACGACAAAACAGTAAATACATTCATTCATCTTACAAATAATATGCAAGCATCTATTACATGTCATGCATTGTGTTAGATGCTGAGGATTTAATAGTTTCACATGGAAATTTGGAATTAATTTAAAAATATGAGAAAAAGTAAAATTCAAACTGGTAACACGTACTATAAAGAAAGGTGCACGTCATTACCTGAGTATAGAATAGAGTGCCTGACCTAATTTAGGAGTATGGTGATTTCCATGTGGAAGTGATGCTGGAGATAATACAAATAAGTAAAAGTTATCCAAGAAAAAAATTAGGCAACAGGACTTTACCAGGTAGAGCCATTGCATGTACTAAGTGGGGAATTATTTGAGTACTGAATATGCATTGAACAGAGTGTTGGAAAGAAGTATGGCATGAAATGAAGTGGGAAGTGAGTCAGAGAAGTGATTAGCAATTGCTTGAACTGGAAATTTTCATGCTAGATATGACCTTTTCCCAATCTACTCTATATCCTTCTCTCCCACACCCTGTACCTAGAAAATGGAACTTGGAGAACCTCATATATGAACTCCCTTTACTTCTATATTACAGTATGTTCAGTCATTGAGAGGTACCATCAGAAAACTGGGTAATGAGATGATGGTGAGAAAAGAATGCAATCTACTATGTGCACATCCATATACTAAAGCAAATATGTAGATTGCTACTCATATTTACGTGTTAAAATGATCATGTTGGCTACAAAGTGAAAAATACAAACATTGCAAAGCTCAAAAACTGAAAACTCTAAAATCAAATTCAGTAATGGCAGCACTCTTAGCTTCATCCACTGAAAACTACCGCGTTGTCTCAGTCAGCGTGGACTGCTATAACAAAAAATACCATGTAAACACACCAGGTTAACCTAGAAGCATTTTTTTCTCACAGTTCTAGAGTTTGAAAAGTCCAAGATCAAGATGCTAGCAGATCTCATGTACAAGAGCCTGCTTCCTAACTTGTAGACGGCAGTCTCTGCCAATCCTCATATGATGGACAACAGAGAGCATCCCTGTCCCTTCTTATTAGGGCACTAATCTCATTCATGAAGACCTCACCCTCATGATCTAAACCTCCTAATGGCCCCAACTCCTTTACCACCACATTGGAGGTTAAAATTTCAACATACGAATTTTTGGACATTCAATTCCTAATCGTCTTTAATACTCTTAGATACGGCTCTTGAATCTTTTCAAACTTATGAAAACCATTGCTCACTGTCAATAATGAAGACTTCTTTACAATATTGGAACATGACTACATGATGAGCTGACTACAGTCAAATATTCAGAAAAAAACTCACTCTGCTCTTACTTCCCTTGTTTTGTAAACTATTCACCTGCCAAAACCAAACACGCTACTCAACATATTTGAATAAACTTGTTTTATTGTCTCTGTTTCAGTCATTTAACTTTTGTTTTGTTTTAATAGCAGTAGATTTTGCTTTAAGGAAGTGTGGGGGCCATATTAGAATCTCCTTCTAACAGTGGAGTAAGCCTGGGCCACTTCAGCAGTGGGCCAATGGATTAGATGTCACAATTTAATTAATGTCATCATGAGTGCCTTCTGAGGAATACATTTTTCACAGCTTCGGAGAACATAATCTCTAAAATTACCCCAATGGCAGAAGGGGATCTTTGAATCTAAGGAGGAATAAACGGTGATTGTTTGCTTGCAATCATGATGAGGCTATGGGCTGCAATGAATTGACATATATTTTACTTTTTAGACTGTCACTATCTAAATTAAATGGAAATGGAACTTTTTTCTTGTATAATGTAACAAGTTAATTCAAGGAGGAGTTGTCTAGTTAGAAATTAAATAAACTGAACAACATCAAAATTTGACACAAACTAGAAGCCGAATTAATCCATGTGACTGGCAGACTTTAAATGGTCTGAGTAATAGGCAAAAATCTTCCCTGTATCATTCCAATTTTGTATGTATGCTGCTGAAGCGAGCTCAAATTGAATCTCATGAGGATTTACTGGCTGTCATTTTATCAGGCCAATGCCATTGCTGCACCAAAGTAACACTAACTGATTTCGCTCGTGTTGCCTTGGGAAATAGGATTCAAACGCTGCCTAGAATTTAGTGCCCACCTGTTCTCAATCAACATGAAACTGGGGAAGAGAATGCTTCTTGAACCTTTAAGCAATCCCACCTGGGAGGGTATAAGGCCTTGGCCCCTTGTCCTGGTATGCCGTCTCCTGTATTTCCAGACACAACGTTCTTCATGTGTGGTCATGAGGACAGCATGGTAGAGAAGACGTAGAATAGCACAGCCCTAGAGGTAATGCACAATCATTGTAATCAAAGGAGACAATAAAAGAAGTGCTATAGTCATTATGACTTGTACAGATAATAGAAATTATGAGCGCTTTCTGTTTTGTGACATTTCTATAAGAGAATAGGAGTCCACCTTTAAGTGCCCCAAATGTGAAAGAAGAAATTGGATTCTGCCCTGTCAAATAGCCTATAAAGAAAAAGCAATTCCTATCAGGCAAAACAAGCAGGTCCTAGGTTATATCCATGAAATTCAAGATCACTCTTCCTAAGCCTGGGGCTGTGGAGCAGAGTTTCCAGTGCTATGCAGGTCATCTGTCTTAGTTCCCAGGGGCTGCCACAATCTGATAGAAGAAATGAAGGATTTTAAAACAATATCAATTTGGGCTCGCTTCAGCAGCATACATACAAAATTGGAATGATACAGGGAAGATTTTTGCATGACTCCTGTGCAAGAAGGACATGCAAATTCATAAAACACCATAAATTTATTATCAGACAGATCTGGAAGCTGGAAGCCCCAGGGTTGGTTCCTTCTGATGAAATTATTTCATGCCTCTTTTCTGGCTTCTAGTGAAGTGTAGTCCTCCATGACTTTCCTAGGCTTGTAGACATGTCATTCCAATCTCTGCCTCAATCTTGACTTTCTTTCTATGTTGCTCTCCTCTTCTTATAAGAACACTGAGCATATTAGACTAGGGCACACCAAGCTCCACTATGGCCTCATCTTAATTCCATCTTCCACAAACCTGTTTCCAGTCAGGTGGCCTTCTCTGGTTCTGGGGCTAACAGTCTTAACATTTTTTTTGGAGGACACAATTCAACCCACAACACCATTTAAGAAATTCTGGGGAAAAAAAAAAAGACTGAAAAAACAGGCAGGCAAATCTTATTTACTACTTTCTAAAACAGAATGCAAATGAAATTTGCTTTAAGAAACACTCATTTAACATTTGACTTAAAGAATTGAAACACTTTCTCACTGACATTTATAAGGAAATATTATGGTCTGACAAAAAAGGAATCTCCCTTGATATTTTCCAGTAAAAACATCCCTGAAATAAATAATTTATCCCATAGAATTTCTGTGTCACTCATCTCCATGGTGAATCAGAAGAGTATCAATAGTGTATCTTAAACATTCCAACACAATATGGCTTCCCTTCATTAGCAATTATGTAATTGCCAAAAGTGGTTTCTACAGCTATATGTGGAATTCTTGAACATTCAACATAGCTCACTTCAAGTAATAGATAGTGCTTGACATTGTATTTAATCAAATGATGATTTCTGTTTGCATCTAGTCGAGTGATTAACAAACACTGGTTTTAAGTCAAGTCACAGAAATATTAAAAAAATAAAACAAACCTAGAAGCGGATTGTCGTGTCTATATTTGATATTGAATTACCAGGATACCCTGATGGGCTATTTCATTTTCCAGTATCTGGTGCTAAAGAATCTTGGCAAATACTTGATGGCTAACACCTTCTGGAGAGCTATTTCCTGTCGGCAGAGGGATTTCTGTTCTGGCAAACTCAGTACCAAGTGTCCAAGCCTTACTAATTGCAGTCTTGATTCTCTGTAAGTCAAAGTCTCTCTCCCCAGAGAGTCTTCAAGACTCTGACTCCCTTACTTAAAAAATGAAAGGTTAAAGTAAGGGTCATTAGCAGCTCTGACTGCATTCAGGCACGAAGAACAGTTGGGTTTTTCTGCCTAAAAATGTGAGGCAGTTGGCATATATGTTAAGATAGAGCCAAATGTGCTGGAAAGAAAAGAGGTACAGCAAACAAGGCACCCCGCTAAGATCTCCAGCCTGGTCTCTCATCACTTCATGTTTCTTAATCTGTGCTCCAGTCGGATTGAATTCCTTCCAGATTGCCAAAGTTGAAGTATTCACTCTTTCTGTTTCTTATTCACATTCTTTCTTACCTCTGGGTCTTGCTCATACACTCCCTGCTGTTCCTAATGCTTTTACAAATCTTGCTTTATTTAGAAGATATCAAAAAGTCCTTCAGAACCAGGTTAAGTGTGGTTCTTCTCAAAAGGGGGCACTACTCCCCCAAATCTGTGCCAGGGACCACTTCTCTCTCACCCAGTGCTTTCTAAACCTGGGTCTCAGAACACTCACAATGCTGTATATTGTAATTGTTTGCATATCTTATTGTATCCCCCACTGCATTTGAAATCCTGGAAAAGAAAAGCCATGTCTTATTTATCTTCATAGCCTCAGCAACTGGGACAGTGACTGCCATATCATAAATATTCAATGAACATTTATTGAATAAATTGCAAAACGGGTACCAGTTTGGAACCAAACACCAATAACGTGGTCCATGTTTTGTTGCTAACAAACTTGCATATTTCAGGAAATTGTGATCATTATCACGCTTATGATGTGGAGAACCTCAGTCACCGTAGAAAAATCTTTGTTCTTATTTCCACTTGCATGAATTTCCACTTCTTTTTTTATTTTCAGTCGTCACCTGGGGGTGACTCCACTGTGTGGCGGTTGGTAGGAAGGCTACCCAAATGTGTGTGCAGGAGACTTGTGCAGTGGTAGAAACAGCATAGCTAAGTGTCTGCAAATGTAGCCATTTAGATCAGGAATTGCTTAATGGTGGCGAGATTTCCTGAGAAATGTGCCCTTAACAGACTGAGTCTTTGTGCAAATACACCATAAGCAGTAGAGGACAGAACAGTCAAAACGATGTGAGATCAAACCATTCATAAAGGACAATGGTGCCACCAAAAGACTCCGTGTGGGGCTGCTGTCAGGGTAAAAGGTCCCAATGTCACTAGGCAATAGGAAGTTGGAGACCATCATGTTAGATGGGGTCTTACATTGACCGGAATATTATTATGTAGTTGAATGACTTAGAACTTTACTATAGGAAGTGTATTAAATCAATGTGAATGACATATCCACTAAATATCCTCCCTTTCTTTCCTTCCCATCCAGTAGGTAGACCACGGTGTTGGAGGAAACAGTCAGGGTTTCACCATTTCTGTCTGGACACCAATATGTCTCTCAGTCATTTCAGCTGTTTTTGGTATAGTCAGTATTCTGCTCATTTCTATAACTGGGAATTTTTTCCTACTGAGATTTGAATAAGTATTATTTAATGATACATCAAATTTTAGAAAGCTATTCACTGACAGCACTAAAGAGTTAACTGAATATTACAGCACACATCTATAGGTTTCCATTTTGACCACAAAGGAATGTTCTCACAAGAATGTGCTGATTCTCTCTGTAGAGACAAAGTCATTTTCTTCTCCTTTAACATGAGTTTCAGTGTCTCACAAATTGCTTCTTCAAGTTCCCAGTTACAAACACTTTCTTCCTCAGGTTTTGAAACTCTCTCTGAAACCCTTGGTGGCTTTGGTACAAGTATGGACAGAAAAGCTTTCTCATTCAAGAAAAAAGCATGGTGCATCTTTGGTATGTCCTTGTTCCCTCCTAGTAAAATATCTTTCACTGCAATTAAGAAAGTCATTAAGTCACATCAAGCTAACCCATAAACTAGTTGGCAAAGCAACACAAATTAGCAGTCAAAAATTTGCTGGTGTCTATTGAAGAAGGTTCTAGAAATTTTAAAAGTAGACACTGATGAGAAATAGGGGTAAGGAGGGGAATAACAGATTTTTTTATCAAGTTCTAGATCCTGCCCGTTCTACAAATATCCTGCAGTGTTAAAAAGACTCTAAAATCATGCATTTAACTGTTGTTCTGTGCAGTTCAGAATAGATAAGAAATGAATGCTCCATAATGGATTGGGGAGAGAACTATTCCAAATAACAAGAACATAGAAACTATGGCAGTATATAAACCTATATCCACACAATCAAGCAAGGTAACAGAGGGAAGAAATTCAGTTCATGGAGCAAGATGCATATATGTATATATACACATATACGTGTATACATATATATACACTTACACATGAATATGCATGCATACATACTCACGCTAACACACATATGCACTCACAGGAAGACATGTACACACATCCATGCACACACACTTGAAATAAAAATTTCCTTCGAATAACTTTTACCATTGCCTTACTGCCACTGTCAACAAAAAAACATTTGTCCTCACCAACACATTTGATGTGATTAAAAAAAGAGGAGCAGCTGAATAGATGGGAAGATGGGAAAAGCCAGACAATGCAGTGAAAAGATCTGGCACCAAGACATAGGAGAGCAGGGTCCTAAGCCTGGCATGCGAGTCACAATTTACAGAATAGACACTGATGTAAATCAGAATCCAAGTTAGAAAGCATTTTAGATATACTGCCTTGCAATGTTAGTCTAATGTTCAGACTGCTCAATTCTTTGAAATGGGAGGTGAAGTCCTCGAAGTTGCGTTGAAATGTGAGTTGCTTTGTCCTATTGTCTTATGCTAGGCTCTGCTGGCATAAAGTAAATATTTGGATTTGTGTCTCCTGATTTAAATTATCTAAATCTGAATGTCCTCATTATAAAATGTTATAAGTGGGGACTTAGATAATTCCCAACTGACCTTTTTACCTTAGAATTAGAGACACATGCCCATTTTGACATATTCTAGGAAAAGAAAAATGACACAATTGTAATTCAATATCCCAGTCTCTGAGTCAATCAAGAAATTGCAAATGGTATAAAAGTAAACTTCTGCATCCTATTTCCAACTCACCGATGCTGTGATAATTCATTTTGGAAAAAGGGAAGGAAGTCATAGAAAGAAAAAAAACTGAGACCCAAATTGCAAGCGAACTGTAAAACCAAAACCAAATAAACCGGTGCCATTATTGCAAATCATTAACATTGACGTCTCATGGAACATTAACATTAACCCCCAAATGAAAAATAGTGTATAATCCAAGTACTTATCTACCTGGGAATAGGCATGAACAGTGGTTTGGGAGGCAACTTTAAGGAAACCATTTCCTTCTCTGCCTCTCGTCTCTATAAAGCGAGTTCGGTTAGATTATCATTAAATTCTGGCTCTGACAATCTTTAAAAGACTACAACCAAGAGTACTTTCCTTTACTCTGTGTATGGCACACTCAGCTTCATGGTATTTCCTAAATGCAATCCATGCTTGATTTTCATTCATAAGGAGCTCCACAGTTTACATAGACTCTAATTAGAAAATTAGTATTGTTTCAAAAGCACCAGCTAAGTCTCAAAATGAGATGCTCTCAGTCTGACATGCATAGCTAATTTCTTCCATGGCTGCATTAAGTAAGCAAGAAAGATGGCCTCAACCTCCAACCAATCCTGACAGCTTTTATCACCGGCTATTCAGCAATTGTTTTCTGTCCACTTGTCCAAGAAGGCTGATTAGACACAACAGCCGGCAGAGATACAGAGGAGAACATTCATGTCTTACTAAGGGAATAGAAAAAAAAAAATTAACATGAAAGACTGGCAGACACAAAAATGACTCTTACAAGAATTGCATACACATTTTCTTTGTTATAAAATTCTCAGGAGTGTGGTATACTACACCATTAGAGGCTGAATTTCTGTTACATTACAGAGATAGCAGAGATTCTTGGGTTTTACATTTAATGGATATAATATAGGTTTTCACTGAGTACCAAATCCTTCCCTGCCTAGTCCTTAGGTTATTGTTCTAGAGTTATTTCTTAGAAACTTTGGTGTTCTACAATATCCAGGTACCTTGCCTCCATTCAGAAAAGATACCTTGAAATCCCAGGTTCTCTGGTATTTCTCATAATCAATGTGCACCTCTCAAATACAGAGAAGGGCTATTGGTGAGTGACACAGAGAAAGGAGATTCAGCTGTCAGTCTCTTCCTCTCTTTCCAATACATAGGCAAGGAATATTTGTGCTCACTACAAAATCTTAAATCCTCATGCTTGCATCTCCCCGAATATTTCTTCTTTATGGTCAGTCACAATTCTTAGTTTAGCTGAATACCTCCCCAGTGCTTTTAGCTGTACCTTTCTCTGCAATACTCCAGGCATTTTCTCATGCCTTCAGCCTGTCTCACAGCATGTCTGGAGGACACAATCAATGGGCAGATGAGGTTACAGTACAGGAGGGACAAAAGAAGTTGAGGAAAAGAATGAAGAGGTGAGCTTTGAGCTTTGTGTCTGAGGTGTGAGCCACTCCTCTGTCACTTGTTCACTCCCAGTGAAGGTTACCTGTAAACTCAGTGAGAGAGCCAAGTCCACTCAACCTGCCCATCTTTTATCTGGTTCAAGCATGACTAAACAGTCACAAATAGGACCTAGACACTCTCGGGGTCAGTTTAGGTGCTATCAGGGGAAATCTCTGGATGAGATCAGGACTTATCCCCAAAACTGTCTTAAAATTAACATCCTAGCTGATTTTCATGGCTAGGTGCTGGGTTTTGGGTTTTTTTAGATTAAAAGTAATGAAGGGGTCTGGAGTCAAACTACCTGGATTTAATTTGAATTTAGGTTACAACAATTATCCAGAAAACTGAAACCAGTGTGCTTTACCTTTTTCATCTGTAGAATAGGAATGCCTATATTATTTGATTCATAGGTATTAAATGCATGGATTATTGCATTTGTTCAATGAGTATTCACTCTGATGCTTCTTTCTCCTGACACCAAGAGTATCTGTAACACTCTTGGTTGAACACCTACAATGTTGGAGGAACGAGAACCAGATATTTGAATATTGTATGTGCATACATGTATACATATGTGACAAACACCCATGTGCACACACACACAAAGGTTCTTAATAAAAGTAAACCCTAATTTTGCTTCATTTTTTAAGAGTAGACTGATTATTTTCTCTAAATAAATTATCAAATCAATTTCATCTAAAAAAAAAAAAGTGTAGGAGAAAGTGCCTGGGCAAGAGGAGTTTGATATGTCAGTATGACTATTAAACCATCTTTATTTGAGACCATCTTCTCTGTATGATAAAGACACTCTCTTCCTTTATGTCTTTATGTGTCATTTTCTTTTGCCTTCTTCCCTGGAGAGTTTAGCTCGTCCTCTTTGTTCCCACCTCCTCTTCCCAGCATCTGGCATGACACATATCAGTCACAATGAATCTGATGAATTTGTACAGTCCTAATTCCTTCCCAGATACCCTATCACACTGTTAGTGTCTTAAACACATGCCTTTTTTCATTCGTCTTGGAAGGTTTGGGGCCTCACACAGTCTAGAGGAAAGAAGGTACCCAAAAAATATGTTCAGGATTTATGAGTGACTAACTAAATGAATGATTCAAGGCATAAATACATAAATTTATATATTTGATCTGAATTGCCTTCAAACTTGGACTATCCCTCCCCCTTTAGATTTCTTCGTTGAAAGGAAATACTTTGAGTCCAGCTCAAAAAGGATATTAATATAAAATATTTTAGAAACAGTCAAAGGCCTCATGAACTTGGGTGCATTTTCCAACCATATGCTTTTCATCTCCTTCAGCTGATAAAGTATGGAAGTAATTGAATGGTCACTCTTTTCTAGGATGTCAACATACATTTATCAAGGTTTCAAAGCAGTTAGCTACTCCTTTGAAATTTTAAAAGATGTGACTTTTGGCAAAACTGTATAAACATTAGATTATTTTTCTGATTTTTTTTAAAAACTATCATTTGATTCATCAGCTAAAATAATTTTATGATGTCCTTGGGGCAATTCAATACACTAGCTATTTGTGTCTCCATTTTCAATTTCACTAAGTAAGAACTCCAAACCTTAAAAGAAGTCAGCCCAAACATTTAGGAAATGGAGTTAGGAGGCAAGGCAGGAGAGAACATTAACTATTGTGGGTTTTTAGAAGTTTTTTTTTAAAGATGCAATATTCCAATTCATTGTATTCATTTTTCCCTCATGTTTTTTTTTCTTATTCTTGTTCATGAGATTTGTATCTATTTACTTTTTATACCAACTGCATTTATTTTAGATGTCAATTATTATTCTTTAATCTCACACTTCTTGTATGATAGTGGTATCCAGGGTCAACTTTGTCCATAACAAGTTTACTTCTTCCAGCCAAGTTCCTCCTCAGTTGCAAGGTGTGGAATCTTAAGACTTGATTGGCAAGAGGAAGAGTATCCTGGAATCTAGCATATGTAGAACTAAGAGACTGGAGGGCAGCAGCCCAAATCACAGTATCGTAAAGGAGAACGAACACTTAACCAAATCAAGACAGCTAAGGCACTACTTAGGCAGGTGAGTTGCTGGGTCCCTGTGACTAATAGGTACCTGAACAGAGGGAGCTTCCCAGGCCAGTGGGTCACTACAATTCCTGAGTGATTCATCTGAGTTTAAGCCATCTACCCTCAACCGGGAGTCTGAGAAAGTGGCTCCAGTTACTGGGAGTGGGAGGTGGGAACTAGCTAGAGATATTCGGCCAGTAAGAGACTCAGTAAAAGACACCTCACACTGGGGATATGCTTTCTGCAACAGTGAAAGAAATTAAGACCTATTAAAGAAGTCTCAGGGAGTTCAGCCACAGTTCACATGCACTGTCAGAAATTTCACAGATTTTCCCAAGTTGCCACAAGGAGGGAATGCAGAGATGTGTTTATAGTGGCCCCATAGATCTGACTTAAAGTTGGTTCTTTTCAAAATGGGTAACTTTGGAAAAAATCACTTACCCTCTTTTGTGGTTATGTCAAGCAGGATGCTTTCAGTCACAACTAAAATATTAAAACAAAAATTTAATGGAGAGTGAGGTTTAAGAAGAGTAAATAAACTGATTCATCAAACTGGAAGCCCTCCCTTGTGTCGTGGTGGTAAAATGTCTAGCAGTTTCTGACTTCATTCCGGTTTCTTATTAAATTGAGAAGAAATGGGAGAATTGCTTCCATGATCTCTCTCGTCAGAGTGAAGGATCTTCTTTCCTAGAATTCCCCAGCCTTCAGCCTGTATTGGGTCAAGCACCTAGTCCTGAACTAGTTCCTGTGACCAAGCAGTCCCATGGAAGAACCACCTCAGACCCGAGTTCCTGAAAAAGTCACTGACATGGGAAAAAGTTACTTATTAAACCAGTCAAGAACCAAATTTCTTCTAGCACTGGAGATAGCATCACTTTCCAGAAAAGTATCTGGTATGGGTGAACAGCAGAACCATTAACTCATAAATGTGATGATTGTTTCTATTGCTCTGACCATCACTGTTTCCCTCACTCTAGCTTCCCTGCTAAACCCACTTCCTCCGTTGTGCTGCCCCTCCATTCCCCATAACCCTAGTGAGTGCATCTCAGTCCACCCGCTTTCCATGGCTCATTTTCTGGTTCTTGACACTAGGAGGGCACATTTGTATTTTACTCAAGAAAAACACCAGCATCACCCTTTACAGACTCTCATCTCATCAAAGTCATCAAACATTTATTGATGTTTCAAGACACTAGGAATAGTGAAGGATAAACAACAGGGCAAGAATAAGTCACTGATTTTTACAAAGTTCACAATACTCATATCAGTTGTGCGGCCAGCATATGGCTGTCCTCCAGTTAACTCTGCTGAAGCAAACTGATATCCAGTGGGAGTTAATATATGTGCATAAATAATCAATGTGAAACAAGTTGTAGTAAGCACCACAGTGGAGATATGAAAAGCCATTTTAGGAGTTGGTAACAGTTGAGGTAGCAACATTAATGCAAATTGGAGTGTGATTTGGAAATATTTCTTTGACAAACTGAAACCTGAGTGAGTAATTCTAGCACAAGTTTAAGCCAATGAATATATGTGTTCAGTGTTCAACCACCAGATGGATTCTTATATCCCATCTGTGCTTTCTACACATGAAATAAATTTAGGCAGTTAAATCTTATCAGTTGCTTATCTTGGAAGGTTCTCTGAATTTAGTTGAGCTAAAAATGATGTTCAAGGAAGTTTTCACTAAATATCACATATTCTATCTATTAAGTAATAAGTTCTAAAACAGAATACCAGATGAAAACCATTTGAAAACGAGCATCCAAAATTGCTTTCCACTGCATGTATGTATAATTTCTTGATGAGGCAAAGCAATGTTTGACAGAGTTTCTGCGGTCTTTAGAATTTGCTTTTTCAGCCCACACAATTCTGTTATTTATTATTTCACGTTTAGTTTGCCTTCGGTAATGAAAAAGATGTAAAGATAACAAGATGAATTCTTGGGGGTTATAAAAAACATGGCTTCATTTTAATCCAGAAATAACTTGCAATGTAGGTTAGAAACTGTAAACAACAGAGTTAACAAGGGGAAAATCAGTATGGTCCTGTGGTTTTAACTAAGTGACCAGAGCTATGAAAACAACATTACCACCGACTGGTAAAATTTTTTATCATTAACTATCAAACCTAACAGAAGGCATACAGTGAAAACACAGACAGAATAGGAAGAGGTCCAATTGACAATTGTGGCTCAATATATTATGCATGGCAATGAAAAACTAAAATGGATTTCAATCCTCCAGACACTCCGTATTTGTAGTATAGTCTAATAACAATAGGCAAAACTTCTAGTTCCAAGCATAGCAAATATTTTTACATAATTTTACCTTAGTATGCAGTTCTCATTTTTTTTAAATAAAGCAGGTGGTAAAAAACAAAACAAAACAAAAATAAATGCTAGCATAGACTGATTCCCATAATGCTTTGATAGCATTTGTTATTAGTATTATTCCTATCACATGAGATATTTAAAATACTATTCTCATCCTGGCTTAGGAGTGAAAGCTGTTCTAAAAACATCAAATAAATACTATGACTAATTTCAGGAATTTTTTCAAGGGGACATCATAATTTTATGATATCAAATTTTATAGCTTCTTCTGGAACTACAAACCCTATGCCAAGTTCTTAAGTGATCAAAACAAGTCATGAATTGTACAAACAGTCACAATGATATAAGTATCTACTCTTTT
Source organism: Solenodon paradoxus (assembly GCA_004363575.1). NCBI lineage: Eukaryota > Metazoa > Chordata > Mammalia > Eulipotyphla > Solenodontidae > Solenodon > Solenodon paradoxus. The sequence continues at coordinate 130,988 of RJWH01001872.1, read as the reverse complement.
TTCTATACAGATCTAAATATGATGTGTAATTAGAAAGAAAATACTAGGGAGTTAAGTATCTTTGAGACCCACTTTGTTAGAAACTCAAAGTGGAGAATATAAAATATTTTTGATTTTTTCAATTGTTCCTTTGGTAGTCAGTTCTCAAAATGGGTCAAGAGATACTGAGATTTACTGGAAGGCATGAAAAATTGCCATAAACAGCATCCTGATCCTAATATCTGACACATCTTCAGAGGTGTGTGCACATTCTCTATCCCCTCACCCCCTTCCAGCTGTGACACACACATACGCCCATAGTATATGTATGCATAGAACACACCATTTCTGGATCTAAGTTCACAACAACCTGAAGATAACAGGTGAAGAAGTATTGGTATTCATTAATTTAAAAGGTTATTTATTAAATGTTGAGTTCAGTATATTAAACGTTACTCCATATACCCAGTCTCTAACATAAAAACAGATTGAAAATTAAATAGCCCAAGACTACAGACTCTCAAATAGATTTTGTCTCAGAGTTCAGAGTATTCTATCCATCTCTACAAACTGTTAGCATCTAGAAAGATCTTCAGTCATGGTTTGCCATCTCAGAATCTTGGTTTGGGACGTGGAACATACTGCCCAAAGTTTATAGCATGTGGAGTTAAAAGTGCTGACTCAACAGACAGTTACTGAGCACAGGAGATAAATAGATCTATTAAAATAGAACAAATTCTCTCATCTTCAAAAAGTTTAGAGTCTAAAGAAGAGAGGCAATGAATAATAAGCATAATGAATAAATAATATGCAATTTTAAAACATAGATCTAGGGTAAGTAGGAGTGCATATGTATTAGCAATGTCACCAGTTTCTACAAACACAATTCTGTAACATCTTTCCTACCTGCGTATGCTGGCCAGGTCTTCTTCTGACAACTCCCTTTGCCTCCCACCTCCGCAATATTCCCCATACTTCCTTAGGAACATTCCTCCCAAGGACATGTTTTTCAACTACAAACCAACTATCCCATGGTCCATACCCTCAAACACCTTTTTGGGTTCTTACACTCTGACCAATATAAACTTGTCCTAATTATACCATGGCCAGGTGCCAAACTAGGCCAAGCACACATGCCCCAGAGTCTGCTGAAATTATTCAAGCTAGCAATCCCAAGCTTGTGCGCCTTGACAATTCTTTCCTTTAGAAACACAATGAAAGTTCTCACCTACATTTCATTCTGCCTCTATGTAGTAACTGACCCTGGTGATGCCCTGCCTGGCCCACCATGGTCTAGGAAGCTCCCCTCTGCCTTGGAAACTGTGAATAATAAACTACATTATCAATAGCAATCACTCCATGATCTGTTGCCCTTACTGTGACTCTAATTTTCTATTAACGCTTTTTCTTTCAAAACAATAGTCATAGAGTAGTGGACAGGTGATCAGGGTAGGATTCAATGTAAAAGTAACTTTTGATTGAAGACTCCTAAGAAGAGTAGTGGTTTCCATGGACTGCTAGGGAAGTCACTGTCCAGAGAGAAGAGCTAGTTTAAAGGCTCCAGGGACTGTGTGACTGCTGAGTTTGATGACCAGTGAGGTCGGTATAACTAGGACTGAGGGAGTAGACTGACAAAAGTTAAGAGATCAGGGAATCAGCTCTAGACAAGATGAAATCTTGTTGCTCTTTGGACAGACTTTGGGTATTTTCATGAGAGAAAGGAAAATATACAAAATATGAAATTTCAAGCCAGCTTCAAGTGAGAGAAAGAATATTTTTCTTCCAAAAAAGATATTACCACTCCAAAGAGCTGGCAAACAAGAAAGCGCAATGGAGAAGAGAACTGTCATTTTTCAGGAAAGCCATTTTCCTATAGGAACTTGGCTTAGAGACTCCAGTCAAACCATGGAGGCAGAACTTAAAAGTCCACCTCACAGCACAAAGAGGAAAAATGAGAACACATCAAGGTTTGAAGTAAAATGAATGGCATCCCTAGAGAAGGAAAAGTAGATAGTAGAAAGAGGACCCTGGACTCGTCATGACAATAAAAATAAACCAGTGACCTAAGTGCCTAACATCAGTCAGATGAATGGATCAAGAAGATGTGGTCCATATACAACACAGCCCTTAGAAGAGATGAAACACTGTCACTTGAATCAACAAGGATGGAACTACAGAGGATTACACTAAGTGAAACAAGTCAAAAGAAGAAAGACAGATACCAGAAGACCTCGCTCATAGGTGGAATGTGAATAGACAAAACAAAGGAACAGACGAAACATAATTAGCCCTGAAACATCTGCAACAGAACTGAGATGACCAAAAGGGAATTGGGCAGGTGAGGACGAATGGTGGTGGAGCCCACTGGACAGTGGGGAAGAGCACGTGGTGATGTGGTGGAGGGCAGAGGGTGTGGATATATATCTAAGAAATGGGAACCTATACACTGGAAATTATTTTAATGTGTAGAGTCATCACTACAATAAAAAATAAAGTAAAAAAATATAAACCATCAAGGAGTTTTTGTTTTGCTTTTGCTCAGGACCATAAATATTCAAAAGGTAACCAGATAAATTATCTGAGTCCATTTTGCTGGAACAAAGATACAGCAATGGCAGAGAAGATGAAGAGACAAATATAGGAGTTACTTTCGAAGCAAGAGGAAGTTTTGAGTTATGGCTTAAGATTTGTTGAGGAAGTCACATTGACACGTTGGTGTTTTGAAATTCAGAAAAAGACAGATTCCAGAAGAAGAACATGTGGAGTAAAGAGGAAGGGGAGAGGGAGAAGTGGGTAGAGGAGGAGGTCAAAAACGACAAATTTTGCATGAAAATGAGAAGATTAAAAACAGAAAATAGGTCATTGGATGGGCAATTAAAAAGACAATTATGACCTTGATAAAAACATTGTCAGTAAGGGCTACCAACTGGGCAAAATCCAGACCATGGAATTCCATCTACCTTCAGTACAAACATTAAAGACCTCATTTAGAAAGGTTGTATTTCTTTAACTCTACCTAAGGGATTAGATGACAGTGGCCTTTTCCACTTAGCTATTTCAAAGAATTTTGTGCTCTCATTTAAAAAAATCAGAAAAAAATCCCAAATCCAAAATAAGTAGCTGTATTTTTAGCATTTAAGTCTTGATTCTATTTGTGATTAGATGCCCATGTCATTCTTCACTTTAAACGTTATGTATGTACTTTTTCTCTCTTTCTAGGTTAATTATTGCCAAGGTTGGTTTATTAACTACATCAAGAAGGAATTTTCGGCTTTATTACCCTTGTATTTTTGCCCCTATTTCATTAACCTCTTCTTTCTGTTTTCTCTATATTTCTTTTCCTAACTTATTTGGCTGCTTGGATGCTTGCTCACTAATATTCAAGGCTGTACATTTCTCTTCATGCAATTCTCAAAATATAAACAAGATTGGCTATGCAGTATTTTTTTTATTGTTCAGTTCAAAAGAATAGAAAATACTTACCAGAATTTTCCATTAACACGGTAGATTTTTTTTCAGTGTCTTAAATAAGTGGGATTATACTATCATCTTGTTTCTGATTTCTAGTCGGTTGCTTTGTAGTCAGTACAGAAGGGTCTGAATACTTTCAAATCTTTGAATTTCATTGAGACTTGCTTTGCAATCTAGCACACGGGTAAGTATTGCAAAGACCTGTGTGAAGAGCAGGTATTCTCTAGTTCTTCACGCTGGACCCTATATACATTCCTTAGATAAACTTATTGTATTGATTGAATCATCTGCATTTATTGGTTACTGAGAGAAATGTTAAAAATCACTCCCTGTCATGAGGAATTACTCAATTTTCCTTGGCATTTTTTACTTAATACATCATCAGTGACAGCACATTGTCTACTCCTCTAATATCTGAAATAAATGCATAAAACATTTTCTGTTGATCAAACTTCCTCTTATAGCTTTTCACTTAATTTCCAAGGGTAATGGGGAAGAGGGAATAGTATCCCTAAAACAGCAAATCCTGGCTGCTCTTCCTCTGGTGTTGCTATGAAACTCTTCTTCTTTATATCCTAAAAAAGGCAGGGACAATAGCTCAGGTGAGAACTGGAATTCTTCTCCACTCCCCAGACAAAATTCTTTCTGCAGCACCATGGCTGTGCTGACCAGAGGGGTTCTCCTAGTGAATAAAAATATCTCTTCTTATACCAGTGAAAGAAAATAGTCATGAGGATGATGTGCATAGGCATGACCTAAAAAACACAAGATGTCCTTGATGGTAGTGTGGCCCCACTCATGTGATACTGGCCTAATCAAACAACCACTCTCCATAAGCCTCCCACTTGGCTACTTCAAAATGGGGCTATCTGCCTCCTTTAATGGGGTATTATAGGTATTTGACATTATCTACAGAAAACTCTAGTAGAGTACTTGGAACAGCATAGGTGCTGAGTAGGTGCCAGTTGCTCTGTATTTGCTTCCCTCTCCATCATGTGTTTTAGTTGAGAGACTGAAGTTTGGGGGTGAGGAGGGAGGCAAATAAACTCCCAGGTCTTCCCATGAGGTATAAGAAATCAGCACCTTCTTGCAGTGTGGTCCTACTGAGTTCAGGCCACGTTTCCTCAGCATCAGCTCCACGTCACTCTTAGGTGAAACCATCTTACACCACCATGGAAAGTTCCCACCACCTCTTCCACGACCCACTGAGTCAACATTTGTCTAGACAAACAGACAGCAGTGTGAAATATGGTGGCATTGGCCTTGAATCTTCCAAGAAAGTAACTCAGCCACAGAGTTCCATGCTCTATTTCCAAATTTGGAAATAAAAATCTATACCAGAAGGGAAGATGTGACTGTATTTAGTCAGCTCAAACTGAACACGTTGTCAGCTGAGTGATTTAAAGCGTAAAATTCAGTGGTCACAATTCTAGAGGCTAGAAATCTGAGATGCGGGTTCCAGCATGTTCGGATTCCGGTGAGGACTCTCACTGCTTTGCAGACAAACGCCTTCTAGTTGTATGTTCACAGTGGCAGAGGGCATACAAGCTCTCTGAGGTTTTTGTCATTAATCCCATCATAAGACTCCCACCCTCATGATTTCCTCTACACCGAATAATCTCTGAAAGTCCTATCTCCAAATACCATGATATTTGAGGCTTAAAATTTCAAAATATGAATTGGGTGGGTGGGAAAACTTCCATTCAAAGCAGGGGCAAATACTTGCTCCCTAAAATCATGTATTTTTTTCTGTGTATGTTACTGCCACCTAAACACTCAATTAAACTGTGTGTTTTGTGTGTATATGTGTGTGTGTGTGTCTCCTGTGAGCAAACAATACAGACTAGCTTAAAAAGCAATTTAATTCAAAATTTTGATTCTCTTAAAAGTGCAGGTGCTGTGGCTGGTTCACGTGATCCAGTGTTCAATTAGAATATCTTTAAAGAATTCAGTAAGTATTTACCTTCAAGAAATATTTTTCCCTTGCACCCTGGTGGAGCAGCAGTTAGGTCTGCCACCTCCAGCCAGGTGTGGTTTATGGCAACCCAAGTACCTGGGTTTGCTTCCAGGGGCTGTAGGAACCAACCAAGATGAACAGCTAACTAAAAATAAATTTAAATGCTTCTATATCCTTTCTCTTCCTGCTGGTCTCTGCCTCTACTCACCTTCATTCTTGCCTGGAACTTTTCCTTAAAAAAAAAAAATTAAAAAGACTTATTTTTCCCCTACCTCAGAACCATGGAGAAAGATATTTGCAATCCCAGCTTGAAGTGCATTTGTTTTTAAATCAAGGACTTGTCAAAAGTGACCAATTTACAAAAGTGGTATCACTTCAGATCTACAGTGTTACTTCCTGACTTTCTTGGTCGTTAGTTCAACTTCCATGGCAACTCCTGAGAAAGTCGATGTTGCCTGAGCCTGAGGAGGCAGAGTTGAGGAAGAGTGTGGTGAGAAGAGAAGAGACTCTTCTGCAGATGCCTCTCTCTGCACATCTGTAGGCATATGTCCATTACCATTTCTCAGGCCTGCATCACCTTTGCTCTGATACTGAAGGCATTTGTATGTGGCTGACAATTTCATGTCCCAGTAGGTAGAGGAAATGACTAGAGAAAAGAGCTTATATTTGACCAAGGAGGAGGAATTGGTTGGTGAAGTAGATGTGACAGCAACGTAGGAAGAAAATGACCCTCATCTCTATATGCTGTTCTCATTTCTATGACAATCAATTTCCAACACTATTTCAGAATCCCCGAAGCACATGGGTATTTGTCAGGTCATATTTCCTGATCTGAGTTTCAGAAAACTTGCTCTCAAATTGTGCTCATTTCCTTTCCCTGTGTATTGGGTGAACTTCTTAGACGAAAGAATATAAAGCAATGGCTTTCAGAGAGTCAGTGCTCAGTGAATTTGTTTTGTTAAATAGAAAATGACAAATCAGAACTAGGAAGGGACATGTGACTGTGAAAACACCGCTCTTTCCAGTTTTCTCCTCCCAGGCAAGCACCTTGGGAGAGAAGGCTGCAGTGTTTCTGTGGAATTTTCTCATTTCTTCTGCTGTGGACTAGTACCTAGGGCAAGACAATTACCAAATATCTATGTCAACGTGAGAAGAGAGCTCATACTTTCTAACACCAGGGTGCCATATACTTGGTAATTTTTGTATGTAATATCATTTAATACTCAAACTACCTCTACATACTGGGACTTTCTATTTTTCACATTATAAAAGAGAAAGTGTGGCTCACCCTGGTGATCTAGTGGATAGGTTCACCACAAACCACATGTATCCCAAGGACCCAGGTTCACATCCCAGCCAGTGGGGAACCACCAAGATGAAAACTAAATGAAATTAAAAAATGCTTCTCCCTCCTCTCTCTTCCTGCCTTCGTTCTCTCTGTACTTTTCTTGACAGAGAAAGAGAGAGAGAAAGTGAGGCTGGATGGAAGTTAAGCAGAGCTACGATTATAACAAAGACTTTCTGACTACCAAGCACAAACTCCAATATTAGAAAGCACTGAACTAAATGTCCTGAAAGGCTATAATAATAAGTCATTTCTGAACCTCCATGAAGCTCTCCAGTTTAATTAGGGAGAATTACAGGTGCATCCAAACTTAGAATCTTAGAGAGCATCTAATCCAACATGTTTGCCATACACATGAGGAAACCAGAGAGTAGATTCACACAGTACCTTGCAGATGCCACACAGGTAGCGAGGAGTGATCAGTCTAGAAACACGACCTCCTATCTGTGCTCAGCAAGGTAACATCAATTCTTTAGTCTTATGTTGCATGGTCTTTAGATGTCTCTTACTTTGTAGGCTGACTACACATAGTTTTAAATGGGACAGTAACATTTGTTTTCATATTTTCCAACCATCAATTTTGTCCCATTTTTAATAAACCAGGGCCATCTTAAATGCAGAACAAAAGGGGCAGCTGAGTTGCCCCAGACCCAGTCTGTTGACCGGGCCCCAAAGGCCTATCCAATTTTTGTCTCAAGAAAATATGGTCAGCCTACTTGTTTGCCATGTATTAAAATTATGACAGGAAATGAAGGTCCTGACCCCTCTCCATTCACCTTTTAGTAGAGGAAGAAACACATTAACAAGAAATCATAACACAAAGCTGGACTAGAGGAAGGGAACAAGAAGTTGTATTACTGAGGGCATTTTCTAGGATTCTTGGCTTCTAATGTACTTAACTCAGCTTGAGCTAGTTAAGTCAAAAACAGTTATAAATCTATGAACGAGCCATGTTCCTACTGAAGATTTTCAAGTTCACATGAACGGTCTTGGAATGTCTTCATCTCTTGGATGTCTCGGAAAATCCCCCCAGAGCATCTCTCACCTCCCTTGAGATTAACTTTATCTATTTCCTCTTCCCAAAGACAAAGCATTGCCTCACGTTAGTCTGCAGTATTCCACCATTGATAGATGTTTCTTTCTCCTCCACCAGTTTATGAACACATCCAGAAAAGAAACAAGGTCCTGTTCATCTTTGGAGCCCTGTATCTGGCAGTTAGTAAATGAAATAAACTCTCCTGAAATACACTGAGTGAACAGTAGATGATGGATGATTCCAACAAGTCATTTCAATGTCTACCTTTAATCATTATATTGACTGTGATAGAAACTGCCTGTTAATATAGTTCCCTAAATCCTTTCTTAGACACTGACAACGTTCCTGATGTACACTACTATTCTTACCTCGAAATCAAAAACTGAAGCCTGCCTTTGGGACCTCCTGAGGGACCTGTGAAAATCAATTCTCTCCAAGAAAATTGTCTTAAGCTAAAGGTCGACACACTCAAACAGAAACTCACAGGTCACTTTAAAATCACTGAAACATGCTCTTTCTTTTGCAAGAGTCTTCCTAAGATAAATTTGCTTTTCTAAAGTTGGAGAAGCCCTATCTGTGTTATAATGCTGATCTGTGAAGACTCCCTGGAACAAATTGTGTCATTTTAATTTTGTGGTTTATGAATTGATAAAAGAGCCAAGACTTCATGAATTTTCTAACTGTCCCACACCAAGGCTCGTTTGTTCTATACTATAGACTGACTTTAGAGGATCTGATTCTTTGACTTGATTTACTACAAAGAAAAATTGGTAAGTCAATAAATAAATATATTTAAAATCACCAACTCTCTTAATTATTATTTCTCATCAGTGGAAGCTTGACCCCAGAACTTGATGTCCACTGCTTTCCATAGGAACCCAACATGTCCCTGCACTTTAGTTTTGTTTTCTGAAGTCTGCATTGTCCCATGATCCTGTAAAGAATAGGTTTGGGCAGTAGAAAAAAAATTATCATACCTTCTATTTATACTTCTGAATTTTCAAATTCCATGGTCATAATAACAGGAAAGAGCAAAAAGAGGTTTCAGATAAAACACTTCAGTGCTCTGCTACAGACATAACTCATCTCACTCTTGCCCAGTCATAAGAAAGATAGTCTCATGGCTTTGACTGATGATAAAGGAACAAATAAATCCTCCAATATATGAGCAGAGGGGACCAGATATGAAGGAACAACAGTGATTTGTCTTCAAATCTAACCCTCATGAAGGAGAAAGTGGATTGAAAAAATTTCCTTCAAAGAAGTTATGAGTAGAAGATGCAAGTTAAAATTCAAGCACAGATAAACAAGAAATTAGCTGTTATTCTTCCTATTCACTTTCCAAGTGATCTAGTAGTGAAATAAATAGTAATTCATAAAAATGCAATGAAAAGCTGGATATCCAAACACATTATCAAGAAGACTTTAATAGGTCATTAAAAGGCTCCTTACCTTCTCTGTATATTACGCCTAGGTATGTTAGCCATTGAGACTAGTATCTGTACATGACTTATAAAGCAATATCTATACCTAGGAAAATAAATTATAAGCCTGTATAAAGTCCCATATATGTGTGTGTGTGTGTATATATATATATATATATATATATATATATATATATATGTATGTGTGTATGTGCCCATATACATATATGTAAATGTAGCAAACGCAAAATAAATAACAGGTATGTGATAAACCTGTAAATCTGAAACCTGGACCTGTTGAGAATGGTATTCTTGAGAAGCTATTTCACAGGGAATCCTCAGAGATGTACTGGGTTGCTGTGAAGAAAGTATTTGCACTTATTAACAGGCAGTCATGTCGTTAGAAAATGCAGAACTCTGAAACAATGGTGGCTCTAAGTAGCAGGGTAATGAAACACATGAAAATAGGAGGCAAACTTCAGATCTAGCCAAAGCTACCTTTGCTAAGGTAGTTTTATCAGTCACTGTAGGGTAACTTGAGAGACCTGAGAAGTATACATGCAAATCAGTATCCTTTGCCATTTAAGAAACATCTTATTCTTGAACTTGGCCTGTTGACATATTTTTATTAAATATATTGCTCTCAAGTTGTGAAAATGACATTGTTGAAATGCCAAAGTGAACACAAGCCTTGAATACTGATTTTTGGTAATTCTGCAAACTGTTTTGTTGTTGTTATATATATTTTTTTTCTGGAAAAGAATCTAACCAGACTGCCTAGATGATTCTGTATGAGAATACTGAAAGAAGAAAAGAAAATAGGTATCTAGTACATAGATGTTTACTGGTTTAAAAAAAAATAAAGTTGATAGTGAGGAGAAGAAATATAAGGTGCCATAAAAGTCCCAACACTGAACATTTAAATTCAGCAAGACACTCTCATCAAGCAGGTTTTAATGCTTTAATTTGATTGACAATCTTTTATTTCTACTTTAGAAATTTAACAGTTATGAAGCTTGTGATTTCTTTTGTAAAGGCTAAAAACATGAAATAGCATTTCTCTCTTTAAGTTTTGACTGACTAAAATAAGAAAACAAAGCAAATAGACACATCATTTTGGGTATTTAGCATTTTGGGGATGGTGGGAAATGTGACCTCTGAAGAGAAAAATATTTGTTTTCTTTCTTAGCAGAAAACTAATCTTTCAGATTAGAATGGGTTTGATTTGTTGGTTTTCCTTCCTTCCTTCCTCCTTCCCTCCCTCCCTCGCTCCCTCCCTCCCTCCCTCTCTCCCTCCCTTCCTTCTTTCCTTCCTTCCTTCCTTCCTCAGAAAGATGCAGGCAGGAATGAAGGTGAGCAGAGGCAGGCAGGCAGGAAGACAGAGGAGGAAGAAGTACTTTATTTATTCCAATTAGTTGCTCATCAGGTCCTGGGATGGGAGCTCAGTTCCCCTGGATGTATATGACTTGGATGGACCCTTGTTCTCCACCACCAGGGCATGCCATGCTTTTATTTAAACAAACTAGCATAATGTCTTCTTATATTTGCATTAATATTTGGCTAGCCTTTCAACTTGGGTGTTTTTGTACATAAAGAAACTGCTGCAAAAAATGCCTTAGTTGAGTGATAAGAGATGGAAACTGGAAATCAGATAACTTGGATTGAATTTATTTTCTCTTATCGATCAAAAGGATAATTTCTATTCACATCACAAGGAAAGTATTAACTAGCATTTCCCAGTTAATGTGGAAGCTTCACTCCCAGAAGGTCAGAGGCTCTTGGCGTGGAAAGAACCCAGAGATCAGCAAGCACACCCCCACACAAATGTTTCTTCATGCATGGCACATGCACTGCCTGGGGCAGAATGAGCTGAGGTGCATTCTAAATAAGGGATGCCTTGTTTCAGACCTACTGTTTGTTACATTTTCACATGTGAATCCACATTGTGCTCTGCTACTGCATTCAAGTATGCCAGGCATCACCCATAAATTGAAGATGCAAGGTGAAAAGCAGAAATAAAAAATAAATTCTAAAATTTATATAGAACCACAAAGACTAGCCTAATGAAAATAATCTTGAGAAAGAAAACCCAGAAAGCATCACACATTTCCTAATTTCCAAACCTAATTACAAATAGAAAGCAATTGAAACAGGCGGTACTAGGATAAAAACAGACACATAGAGCAATGGAATAGAACATGGAACCCAAAAGTAAAACCAGGCATATATAACCTTGACAAGGCTTCCAAGAACACACAACGTTCTTAGATTAGAATCTTTAGTGTTGGGGCACTGGACCCTGTCACTTACAATAGAATGAAATGTGACATGAAATTCTTATTTATATCACCCACAAAAATGAGCTCAAAATGTATCAAAGACTTAAATATAAAAGTCCTAGGTGAAAACTAAAGAAAAAAAAATCCATAGGACTGGTATTGATAATATTTTTTGGACAAAAAGTTAATTTATAGATTGCATTCAAAGACTCAACAGTGGGTTATCAGTCTGCAGCTCTTTCACACAGGAAAACTAGAAGTCCTTCTTAACTGAGTTCATTTTCTGTAAAGACCAAGTCTTCATAAGAGTGCCATGTTGTCTATTCCATGATCAGGTGGCAGACTTTCCATATAAGGGCTTTTTAGTAACTGGTTACCCATGTTAAGCACTTGCTCAAAATATTTCTGATTTCTACCAAAATTATAGTTCCTTGCCGAATTTTTATTTGATCTGTTTAGTAAATACTTAAGGAATATTTATTAAACATCTGTCATGTTAAATACTAGAGTAGGAAATGAGAGTGAATAAGGGAGACAGCCTTCATTATCAAAATATATAAATAAGTAGAAAATTATAATAAAGTGGGTAATTATAAACATACTAAGGGTGTTGCTAATACAGGCTAGAAAGGAGGGATGGTGAGAAGTAAGAAGGAGCCAACGAACACAAAAATCTTCCTGGATAGGATAAAGAATTTCCAGCTGAAGGAACAGAATAGAATGCTCAAGCCTCAGAAGCCAGCGGGAACATGAGGTTCTAAAAAACTCAGGTATCGAGACGTGAGTGAGTAGTTCAGTGCAGGGAGTTGATGGAGATGAGACCAGTAGATTCGGCAGAAGCTTGAACTCAGAGGGACTTGTAAACCATCACGCATCCCAAACAAGCAATGATAATTTGCTAAAGGGGAGAAGTAACATAATCACGTTTTAGAAAGATCACCTTGACTGCAGAGTGCCACGTGACTTAGAGGGGAAGTAGTGTGAATGCATGTGGACTCTTTATGAGACTCTCCAAGGACTCGTCTCTTGTCCTCACCATGTGGTCCTCAGATCAGCAGCATAGGCTTTATCTGGAAGCTCTGCAGAAATCCAGAATCTCAGGCCTCACTCTTGCATTACTGACTCATCTGCGTGTTTCCAAATTCTCCAGGTGATGTGTCTGCACACTGAAGTTTGACATGGCTGTACTACAGCAGTGGTTCTCAAACTTGGGGATCTTGGCATCACCTGGGAAGCTTTAGCAAAATATTGATGCCACCCCCAGCTTCCCCACAAGACTCTTAATTTCTTAGCAGACCAATGGTTCTCCATAGGTTCCATGCATTTGAATCACCTGCGAGAACCTTAAAGCTGCTGTTGCCCAAGCTTAATCTCAGATCAATAAAAGGCAGACCAGAAAGATATTCAGGAGAGGGCAGATGGATGGAACTTGGTAATTAATGGGACATCGAGTGTGGCAGAGAGAAGTCAAGGATGGCACCCAGATTTCAGGCTTGAGAACCTGGGAAGAATGAGGTCCAACAAACTGTCTCCCTGAGTTCACTTAGCTTTCACTGAAACATCGGCAGCTGCATTCTCAAATGAAATGCTCATTTCTTGAGTCTTGTGGCTATGGGAGAGAGGCCTTTGCTATATATTGATAAGGAGAGTTCTAATAGGAATTGAAATTCCAGACAATTGAATGGATTTCCCAATATTCAGAAGCATTGATTTCTATTTTCTCTGCAAAACATCTCCAAAATGAGCTCAGCTGTACCAAAGAGGTAGCACGATGTCATTTGTAGATCATAAAGGACTGATGACACTGCATTCTAATTGTTTCTTTGTACGATTCTGTCAGACTATGAGTGACGGGGATGGTGTCTTTGTAACCCCACTGCTCCTTGTGGGTGAAGGAGGTGTTCTTGAGGTCTATTTGAATGAAAAGATGAATGATCCATGGGTAGAATGAACTTTACATCAAGGGGTAATAAATTCTCTTTGATAGGGCTGCTTAAAAAATACATTTTTTTCCTAGATTGTTTGAGTCTCACCTCCCCTAGAAAGCTTGCAGGCAGCCACTGCCAATTAATGCTAAATACATTCATTGGTCCAGGGGGATATTATTTCTGATTAAGAATTAACACACTTTGGCATGAAGCTGTCAGTGTCAGTCAGTTTAAATCAAAATGAAATGTCAAACCACTTAGCATATGGCTTATCCATAGCGAATGCAGAAAGCAAGGGTGACGCTCTCATAAAGAAGAAACAATCTTTTTACGCATGAGCAGGAGGACCTTTAAAGGGCCAGGTCCCACCTGAAAGGCCTAGAGAGAGAGTCTTCCACTGAGATTTCTCAACATAAGCCCCTTTAGAAACATGTAAATCTGAATCAAAAAGGAACATGGGCCGGCCCACCCTGTTCATCATTCTCTGGGAGGCAAACAGTGATTGCTGGAACTAAAACTTAAACTCTGCCACCATGGTCCAATTAGCAGGGATCTACTTGTGTTTTAAAAGCAATCACAGTGCTTGAAGGATCGGTCCTGAAATTTTGAGAGTAAAGAGAAACAAAAATCGGTGAGAAAATTAGAAATGTTACCTGTGCCAATGGGCTCATCGGAACCCACGTGGCCAGCCCGCACACTTCTGCTATGAAACCAGCTTCACACATTAGTCCTTGTTGGACATCACTTTGCATATACAAATAATTCATGAAGAACCATTCGGAAACTGGATGCTCCGGGGTAAAGGGGGTCTCTATATTGATGGGGGTGAGGAGGGCACCCCAGTGAGACACCGAAGCTGCCTGGAAAGAATCTGCAAAAAGCCGTGTAGCCAGAATCCCACGGCAACCGTATTAGAATTAGCAGCGGTGAGTTTCAACTCCCTGCGCCCTGAGAAAGTTACATTAAGAAAGAAGCGCATCACTCCAGGTGTGTGTAGACATCAGGAGTCCTGCCTGTATCTGGGGGATGCATGGGATCCTTCTTCCCCTCCCGGCTATAACAGGGGCTGTGCTCCAGGGAGAAACACCAGAACTGCTGAGGTCAACCCAAGTTCTGAGAATGCTGGTCAGAGTAAATGCAGGAGTAACTAGGAGGTGTGTCTTCAGACCTGGTTGCTAAGGGAGGGTCACTGTAAGTCCATCTAAAGTATACCTGGGTGGGCCATGCCAGCACGCCTTACCTCCTGCTTATACTTCTGCATACCCGCTTTATAGATTTTAAGTGACGCTGTCCCCACATCATATATCAGAACTTTATTTATGAAAATAAGGTTCTATAGTTAACAAAAGGAATAACGTGTATGAATGTACTCCATGTCAACACTTTAAGTTACCTATTCATTAACTTGTGATTCACAAGAAACCGAGAAGGTTGTTGCTCTCCTTATCCCCACTTTACAGATGAGGAAGTTGAGGCTGCATAAAGTCAAGTAACCTGTGTAAAATCACGCAGCTACAAGGCGGTGGAGATGAGAATCAAACGCAGGCAACACAGAGAAATGCTTTTCACAGAACAGAAAGCATTGCAACAAGTCTAATACATCTCTGAGCATGTTGACCGGAATATAATTTGGTATGATGAGTCTGTTGGCAGAATGTGTCTAAATTAGAGAACTGATTCTTAAGAACAGAACCTATCAACGAGAGCCTTTTGCCTGGTTTTGTTATAGGAGCAGAGATGCAATGGGATGAAGTCAGAAAAGGCTCCTGCTTGCATGGAGCTTACATTCTAATGGAGAAATGTAGATAACATGCATGAAAATAAATAAATAGGATTTTCATATTAAGACAAGGTCTGTGAAGGAAAGGAAGCAGGGTAATGTCATAGAAAGTGACTTCTACATTATCTTAGATTGAGGAGTTCAGAGATTTCTCTGAGATAGTGACATTGGCACTGAAATCTCTATGGACTGGAAAAGGAGTTAACTAAAGGTCAGGGAGAAAAAAGAGATTCAGCATAAGAAACAGCAGATGAAAAATTTCTGAGCCTGAGGAGAGCTTAGAACTCAAGGAGCAGAAAATCTGGCAGTGTGGGAGGGGACGAGAGGGAGGAAGCCATCCCACTGGGGTTTCACTAGCTGCAGCAAATACATAGTCATTTGGGGGGCAATTAGCATCATTATATATCCACATCCACTAGAATGGAATGTCCTTGCTTTATTCCAGTCCTCTGTCATGTCCTTCAAGAGTCTCCTGGTATGCATTCAAAAGATTCTCCACAAGCCTCAAGCTTCATCCCACACATTAAATTGCTGCTGTTGCAGACAAGGTTCCTAGGTTTTAACTATTCCTATGTTCCAACAGTTCTTTCTTGTAAATATCAAAAGGGATATAAGAACAATATGACCAACCTGTTGAAAATTCTCATCCCCAAAAGAAATATGTCTCTGTGATGATTAAAGATCTCTCTACCTTAGAGTAAATAAAAGCTGGCACATTTTCTTCACTATTGACCAACTCCTTATAGATAATTTTCTTTTCCTCCCTCTCTCTTTCCTGTCTACCTTTCTCCCTCCCTCCCTTGATTCCTTCCTTCCTTTTTTCCTTCCTCCCTCCCTCCCTCCCGCCTCTTCCTCCCTCCCTTCCTTCCTTCCTTTCCCTCCCTTTTACCTCCCTTCCTTCTTTCCTTCCATGCTTCCTTCTTCCCGCCCTCCCTCCATCCCTTAGAATCTATTATATGTCAGAAATTATGCCTGAAACACAGAAATATAACCTTAAACTCTCCATGGCCTACTTAACTCAAATAAATACTACTTAGATGAAATGCAATGTGTGAAAATTTTAGAAGAGTATAAACAGTTATCAGAACACGATGAAGGTCCCTCTTCTTTCTATTGACAGTGAAAGATTGCTGGGTAGGAAACACCATTTAGAGAAGCCCAGCAGAGATAAGAGACCCAGGTGGAGACTATAGAAAAAGCCCAGCCATGAAACAACCACCTAATATGACCAGTCTTCACAGAAATATATTTCCATGAATAAAGTAACGAAAATTCATTATTTAGTGTAAAAATCCAATCAAAAATAGGAAGATGGAAGGAAAAGTGTAAAGATACATTTTCTTCATCAGAAAACCTTACAGATGATAATTTTATTATATGATTTTGCAGACTTTCATAATTCTTTCAAAGTATATACATGCATATACTAAATACATCATATAAATATGACTCCACATATTCTATAACTTCCCTTTTTCATTTAAATATCTTGGAATGTTTGTTTTTGTTTTTGTTTTTTAATAGCTACATGGTACCTTTTTCTATACAGAATACTCACATGATGATGGTAGGAAAAATGGCATTAAACCTAAAAAGGAAACATGGAAGTATTCTAATCCTCCCCAAACTAGCCACTTCCATGCTATGAAACTCTTTTAAAACTCAGTGCTTTCTCCCTGAAATATTGAGGGGCACGTGTGTGAATATATCTCCATGCTCTTAAAACCAAGCTTCTCCCAGGGACCCCACCACACAGGGATGCCCCACTTTGGCTGTAATGACCATCCACTCTGGGGAGAGCTGTGAGTGTGTAGAGGTGAGCTGGGCACTCTTCCCACTAGACTCAAGGAAGGTTTATTCAATGTAGCATGGTCGCCATAAATGCTGATGGGAAAAGAAATTGCATTTTCTGATGTGAAACCTTCTCTCCTGGAGAAATGGGCTCAGAGAACACAGAAAATGCTCTGATTATTAATGTGGGAGGAAGAAGGAGAGTGGTCTTTGTAAATGGTTCACTCTCTTTAGCCAAGTTATTCAGAAAATGCATTTTGACAGGGTACAGTGAAACGAACAGGATCTGCAGGAAGAGCCTCCCTTCAAATTGCCACCTGCCACCAGGAAACTAATACTGTATTCTCTAACGAAAGACGCTCAACTCTCTCTGCTTTGGGGCTCCGAGAGATGCTAGCTCCTGGCGCCATGTAATTTGTGGCAAATGAAGCATGAATTTTCAGGGATTATTTGTTTTCTTTGAAGTGAATCTGTGATCTGTAAATGACTCTCTTACTAGTTAATAGGAGGAAAGAAGTACTTGTTACTGGAAAGGAAGAAAAAGCATTGTACATGCTCAATGCAGTCCTCATAATTCCTCCCCTGGAAGACTCATGTCAAGAACATTCACAAGGAGATAAGCAGAGCAAAACTCTGAAACACACATGAGAGATGATACAAGGAATGCCCTTAGACCTGAACACCTGGCTATTCCAATTTTACCGAAAATGTGTGTGAGCATGCTGGAACCAGAGCCGCTTTTCACCATTGGGGCTCTTAAGGGTCTATTCATATAGTTAATTATGCAAGCTAAGATTAGCAGTGCATTTTGCATTTTATAAAAAAAATTTCATAAAAAGCAATTGACATACTAACTCATTTTTTAAATGAGTAATTTTGGGAGATTTTATGGCAGTCCTTCAGAACAAGGAAGTACAGACTTGGAACATTAAAAACTTGGTTCAGCTCATGCTTCTAAAAAGTAGCTGTATTCAAGTGGGAGTGTTTCTGCTGGCAAATTCCATTAAACTCCAAACAATTTCATGCCGCTATCACATCTGGAATTTCAAAGCATTTAAAGCCTGTTATTACTGTATGTCCTCAACCCCATGAAATAGAGAGACAAGGGGACTTATTACCCTTTCTTTCCAGAGCAGAAACCTCAAAATACAAGTAATTTAAAACTGTAGCCCCATTATTGGAGAATTGGTAGCTAGCTCCAAAATCAAGTACACGCAGCCTTCCTGTGCAAGAATTACTGAACTATTCCATCCCAAGAGTCGCACTAGTTTCCCTATGAAACTTCAGCACAGCTGTAGAAGTCTTTAAGAGCCTATTGCTTCAGTCCTCTTGGAAGATAAGGTTTCACTTGAGGGACTGGGAGCGAATTTCTAAATCTGACCACGTGGGGGCAGTAGTATAATGTCATTGAAAAGCGTTCCGACTCCGCAGTTCAGGAAGAGTGCATCACCAATTAAAGCAGGAAAACATCCTTTTGTGTCCTCGCTTTGATTTAGAGATATGCAAAAAAGACTGCCAGCTGCACAGGTCTCAGAAAAGAGAGCTGTTTCTTCCACCCTACTAAACGGATGTGGGTGCAAGGTGTAAGTGCAGGCGAGGATCCGCCCTGCCGTCCAGTGAGCCAGTTACCTCTAGTGGCACAAACACACCTGGAGACTCGGAGGATGTGTTTCCATATGAGGAGGAAAGCAGAACTGGGTTATAATTTTAGGCAAATCGAGGGCTATTGTAATCTGACTTTCCAACAAGGGAGCAGGAAAGAGGAGGTTAGATTGACATTTTCCCTTTTTGTTGGTAACGTCTAATTTGTACAAGTCTTATTTCCTTAGCAAGAAACCCACAGCTTGCAAACCTATTTATTCATTTACAATACTTCATTCTGCTACTGTCACATTTAATTTTATTATGGAGGAAACTAGCTCTTGAACACACACACAGGTGATATTCCTGGTGCAAAGGTCTATCTCATTTAATCCTCACAGTAATTCCACAGAGTGGACACGATTATTTCCATTTTATAGATAAGAAAAGAAAGCTCAAGAAAAAATAGCCGAATTCACGCAAATTCCCACCAGTAGTAAGTAGGCAGAACCAGATGTGATCCACAAACCTACACTTTTCCTCCTCTCACATTCAAGATCACTTCTTCCTCTCTTTTTTAATCTTTGTTCATTTTTTAATTATCCATATTTATTTTTAACTTTTTTAAATGGAGAAGTCTCAAGAGGACACAATAGCTGATAAATGCATTGCCCGAATGAGCTCTAAGACCTTTAAATATCAAAAGGAAAAAAAAAAGGTAGAATATGTGGATCTATTTAGAAATAACAACCACACACAAAGGTACAATGAAATGAAAAGTTCTCTGTGATCTACAGGCATCCCTGCTCCACAAACATTTCCATTCTATTAGTAATAAACAATAAAATATTTAAATAATAAATGTAAAGTGTGGTGATGGGTATTATAATATAAGCTAGGGCTCAAAAAGCATCTGTGATTAGCCAGGCACAGTAGGGAGCATCTGAAAATATCAAATTAATTAATTAATAATTAATGTGCATATATAGCCATATATTCCTTTCTCATTTATACTAAAGGGATTTTACTCTTCACAGGAATCTGAACTTTTCCTTTTTCTTATTTTTCCCTTCAACTATTGACCTCGGAGATTCTTTATCGACAGGCAGACTGTTTTTTGACCCAGAGAATTCCACACCAAGACTGAATCAGAATTAAAAGATTCCCTGGTTTATTTCCTCTGAGCTTAACTAAGAAGCAAGTATGGTTGGTTGGGGGGTTTTTTGGCTTTTTTTTTTTCTTTTAAAAATCTCATATTTGCAACAACAGAAGACTGAATATGATTACAGGTTGTTACGGTTAGAAAGGAAGTGATAAAATTAAGATAAATACCATATTACTTTTATGGTTTAGACATCTAACAAGTTACCAGTCACCTTGAAGCTGCAGTGATCAGCACTGGGGTATCCAAGGGACAGAGATTCCCTGATATCACAGGTCAAATTATCCTGCCCCCAGGGTGCTGGAAACCTCCTTTGTGAGAGATACTCTGGTAGGCATTTACATAAGATAAAATGATTCAGTTCTCATGCTGGGGCCCAAGGCAACTGGTTCATCCACACACTTCTTTCCACCACTCCTTTTCCTGAGTTTCCAAACATGTTTCTTCCAGCCAAGTCTACTGCCTGGGAATATTATATGTAAAACACATGCTATTAACTACACAAGGAGAAAGGGTCCGTCGTCCCCTAGGTAAGAAAGACAGGAGAGGCAAAGGCCAAGAGAGGGGAAATGAAGGAAATTAAATATTCACTTGGAGTCACTTGGAGGATGCTTTCATCTATTTGGAGCTGTTATAACAGAATATTAGAGAGTAGGAGGCAGAAATATATTTCTCACCATTCTTGAGGCTGGGAATTCAGAGTCGAGGCATCAGCAGACTCATTGTCTGGGGGAGATGCTCTTCCTGGTTCCTAGGGGACTGCCTTCCCACTGTTGATTCTGTGGCAGACCCTTCTACCTACATCTGCTGGATGAGCACTCATCCCATTCATGAAGACTCCGCTCTCATCAGCTAATGACGTCCCCAAGGCCCCACTTTTTAATACATTCACACTGGAGAATGGTTTGAACATAAGAATTTGGGGAGAACAAAATGTGGAGAACAAATGAGCAGATTTAGGCTGTGAAACTAATGGGGTGTTTTATAATAGTGCCATCGAGGTACCATGAAAATTCAAAAAAAAATTGTGGCCCTGGAGATGGACAACAGAACACAGAGTGTGTGCCCTTCAGAGCTGCTGTTTCACCTCTCTCCTCCCTCCTGTCCATCATCGGTGTCAAATACCAGCCTGACCCCCAGATGACTGCAGGCAAGTTTCTCAACCTCACTCTGGTGCTTTTCTAGGACTAACAGGAGAAAAATAATATCTTCTGCCTACAACCTTGAAAGTTTGTTGCAAAGAGTCAATAAGAAAACGCAAGTACAATATCGAATACCCACATGCAACTTACATGAACTCAACTGCACAGAGAGGGAAATACAAAGACACCAGGAGAAGAAATAGCAGTTCAACAGGTGAAACTCCACTTTCCCTGGTTGGTAGGTCACCCTTGACAAGAAGGAAGGTGTGAAGCTACTATCCCATACTTAGTCCCAGCTCCCCTGCTTCTCAGAATGTGAGCCTCTCACAGACTAGAAACCATTTGAACTGGAAGCAATGACTCGGCACAGTGAATGAACAGTGTATGTTCAACAAATGTTGTTTATATCCTTGGTATTATAATGTGCCCTTACCTTCTTCATCCTGCTAGCAAGTCACAGTCTCTGTCACCAACTGATGGGTCAAATTTTCTATTTCCTAGAGACAGCTGTCCTGGATTGTGACCTTAGCCTGCCCTGGCTGACGAGGAATCAATGATAGGCCCTAGGTAATTTCCTTCATGGATATTTAACTGCAGCTACTCTTTTAATGGAAGTCTCTACTCAACCCACAATCTGTGCCTGAGTTCTTGCCTAGTCCCCCACACATATCCCACCAGGAATCATGCCTACCTCCATAAATCCAATTCTAGATTCACCAGATTGCTAAACTCTCTTGCCCTACCAGCCCCAGAGAGAAAGAACATGTTCATTTCTTCCCTCTACCCTTAATTTGAGTCCCACCTCATATAATCCCACAACTACTGGCAGGGACTAAAGGTTTTCCCATCCCTGAAAATTTCATTCCCCACCCCATGATGTAATCTGGTCCCAGGGCCCTGAAAATCCCCATAATCTGATGGTCTCGCCTTAAAATGTTTGTTTACTTAGAATTAGTCAGCCTTATTTGTCAGACATAAGTCATCTGCAAGTATTGCACTTGGTACTATCCCCAGCTGATCCTAGCTCTTCGCTGCCGTCTTTCCTCCACTTCTAGGTGAGGAGGAAACTAAGCAGGCACATTCCTCACATGTGGTCTGCCTTCCCCTCTTTAACTCCTGGGAAAGTGTCTTGTCTAATTGCTTAGACAAGAAAATGTGCCAACATCTTTCTGAAACAAAAAGGAATGTTTCGACATAGAAAAAATATTAAACCCAAATTTGGAAAAAAATACCTTCCACAATTTCCAAGGACACAAAATATATGTTCACTGTAAAATACTAAACAAATGACTTAATACTGTCATCAGCAAGAGATGTGTTTGGATAATTCCACTGTTAATTGAGTCTCTGCCAAGAATAGTGATATGATTTGTCCTATGTCAATAAAGCTAAAAATCCTATCAAGGTCCTCTCTCTCAGAAGAGTTGAGAGAGGGAGGGAGAGAGGGAGGGAGGGAGGGAGAGAGGGAGAGAGAGAGAGAGCGGACTATGACCTGAAACAAAAGCAAGTCAAGTTTCCATGCTAAAAAGATATATTTCCATACACGCTAGTTGGTACCATGCCTGGAACACAATAAGTTTTCTACTGATGTTTTTCTGGTATTAATTTTAATCATCATAATTGTCATGTGTTATTACCTCTCTGCATGCCATCCTACAAACAAAGACATCAAATGAAAAAGCAGATACTTGTTTTCTTCTGACATTCAAAGTCCAATGAATCATTATTTCCATCTGTAATTTGTGCAGGGATTTCACCCTATGAGATGCTTTGAAAATGTCATATGTCATATCAACATTCAAGTTACAAGCACAGTGTGATTTACAATCCAGTTCATGTTGCCAAGTGCACCTAGTGGAAGAGAGCACTTTGTGGAATAGGCCAGTTCACACGTAATGCCCATTGGAATATGCAAGGATTTCTACTACAGAGAATTTGTGGATATTTGTGTGAAAGAGAAAGCAACACAAGGAAAGCTAATTGAGCCCCCATTCAAAAAAATTAGCAATACTTAACTAAAATCATGAACTTATTCCAATGGTACATTTTAGATGGCATGGCTCACATTCCACAGTATTTGAAAGAGTTGAGATAAGTGCTGTGCACATTAAATTTTTGTTGCAAGATTAGTATGGATGCATAGTAGAGTCACAAACTCACGAATAAACCTAGCAGATCATCTTCCCCACTGTGCTCACTTCAAGGGCTGGCAGCTGCTGGGAAAACTCACAGATTTAAGGAAAGGGAGTGGGACACAATCAAGCACCCCCACTTACTCGCTCAGTGATCCTGGTTAAGTAACATCTCTCATAATTTTGTTTCATTGACTATAAAATGGAAATAATAATAATACCTATCTCATGGGAAGATAGTGAGGCGTGAGTAAGAGGCTTCCATAAACACATGGAAAGTACTTGCATAATCATGACAAGGAGTCTTGCTGATATGATGAGTAAGTATGTGACCTGAATGCACAGGACCTTAGTTTAAGTCCTTCTTCTACCACTTGACCTTTATAAATGTCACAATTCTCATCTACAAAACAAAATACACACAACAGCTTTCTTATACAGTTTCTGTGATGACCCATGCTATACCTATAGAGCACTTATCACTGTGTCTGATACATGGAAGCACCCAACAAGTATCAACTATCATTAGACTTTGATGATACCATGGATGCTTCTTCAACAAATATTTCATGAGACTCTAACTTGTACTGGGAGTGAGGAAAAGAGGTATCTTCTGGCTCTGAAGGGACTCATCAGGCAGTGAGAAATGTCTGACTTCATGTGTCCATTCACAAAAGTGATCAGAGGCTCATGTTGCCCAGAAAATTAAGTTCAAATTCTTTGTTCGACATTCAGAACACTCCACTATATGACCCTAATCTATCACCCATTAAACTTTTTTATGTAACTTATGTTTCTAATCAAACTAAATTTTCTCAATCTGCATGAACACTCATTATATTAGACAAGTGTCTCCAGAGAAACAAAGCCAATAGGAGATTTATTTTCAAAGTTGGCTCACACAATGATAGAGGCCAAGACATTTCACAATCTGTTGTCTGCAAGCTGGAAAGCAGGGAAGTCAATGGTGTAATTCAGTCTGAGTCCAAAAAACCTGAGAATCAGAAGCACCAATGTCTTAAGGGCAGAATTATGCCCCAGCTCAAACAAAAAGAAAATTCTCCCTCCAACTTTCTGTTCATTTGGGCCCTCCATGTTGGATGATGCCCACTGCCATAGGCAAGGGAGATCTTCTTTAATTCATCTAAATATTCAAATACTAAGCTCTTCCAAAAATACCCTCACACACAGAGAGCAATAATGTTTCACCAGATATCTGAACGTCCCTTAGCCCACTCAAGCTGACACATAAATTAACCATCACACTCAAGCCGGGTTCTGCACCTGGAATACACTTCATCCGCCTCTGTCAAAGCCCCACACTTCCTTCATGGCCAAGCCAACATGCTCTCTACTGTCGACATCATCTTTTCTGCTTTAATTTGTGTCTCTTTAAGGAATACCTTCTTCTCTACATTCTTCCAGTGTAGCTACTGATGCCACTCTTGGGTGCAAGTCTATCTGTTTCAGATCAAAAATATTATGACATCCCCTTACTTTAGGGATTACTTCAAGAGTAGGCTTGTGACTCAACCCAAGATGATGATAATAATATATGTGTCTAGTACAGAACTATTCGGACACAGAATTTCCTTTCACATTAGAATTGTTAAGGTACTTGTGAAACTAGAGAGCTATGAGTCAAGAGCTACAAAATACCATCTCACCCATGAGAAAACCCTTTCAGAGGAAACCAGAGCTGAGAGATGAGGAGAAACTGATGGCGTCTTTGACCATTTGGGTGGACATCCCTTGACTTCCAGTTAGAGAAGCCGGTCCATTTATATTTCCAAACATTATTGTGATTTAGTTTCTATCACCTTCAAACAAGAATATCCTGCCTATTGTTAAGATTTCATTTCTATGATCTGCTATCAAGACTTTGCTGCTGACCAAGACCATACCTTATTTTTATTTGTGGCTCCTATGAAACATTGGAATAAGTGTTTGCCCACAGTAGGTGCTTAGTAAATGTTAGGTTAGATTAATCTGGAACTCAGAGAATTAAACACGATGGCTTCTACATGGCATCCAACCTCACTAATACTGTATCTGTTCATTAATGTAGAGGAAATATATCTGGGCCAAATGATCTGTATGTAAAGACCACTCAGCTTCTCTAGAGCCCTGAATGAACCTGTAATTTGCGTAATAACACAGAAGTAGGAAAACTACAATTCTCAGAGTGTTTTTAATCTTCATGTTAAAAATGAAAAGGAAGAGGCCTGGAGAGATTAACTGATTTTCTACAATGTCAGAGGAAATGGGCAGAACACTGTTGTAGAGTCACTTGTGACTCCAAAGGTCTCATGGTCCTCTGTCTTGCTCTGCTTCCAGAGTCCAGATAATGTAGGCTTAAGATCTTGGTGTCTCCCAGCTGGAACTGAAATGTCACTTACCCCAGCTGTGAAACACTAGGTCAGGAGTGTCTAACACATAGTAAGTACCAAATGACAGTATTTATTATTACTATTAACATGCATTTCGATAATTTCTCAGTTCACAAGAAATTCTAAACTGACTCAGCAGTCTTAAGGGATGTTCACTGGACTAATTCCCAAGGCTACCTATGAAATTTCTCTATTGGAAAAACGTAAGACATGAGTTACTGATGCTTATGTTAGGATTAATTTTTCCCTGATTATTCAAAGGCCCTCCTTACTCATAATAAAGTGGAACTTTACTGTACTGATTGAGGGGAAAATATTACTTGGCTACTGCTGTATATTTGTTAAATTTCAGTAGTTTTAAAATCTAATTCAAGTTGAGACCCTTATAAGTTACAATAGAAACTTCTTGATAGATTAAGAGAATTTGATGACTGTGAACGAAAAAGAAAATGTACCCGTAAATATAAAACTTAACCCTGCAAATCTAAAATGGCTTCAGAAAGCTTTGCCTCGGGTTGGAGGAAAAATTAAAGGACAAATGTCTCCTTTATGTGACTCTATGTCTCATCTTTGTACTAGCATAAATGTCAAAGGACAGACCAGCATAAAAAGTGTCAACCCAATAGATATGGCTAAAAACAAGGTTTTCTGATCCACCAAGAAGGTTATTTGGGGCTAGTCTAGAGAAGCTTTTGTTATTTAATTCAATTCTTTTTGGTTTATTCTGCCTAGACCAAATTGAATGCCTTTCAATTTAAAAGAATAAACATCTCTGATGATTTAAAAAATTCTTAGAATTGTGCACAATTTAAAACCTGATATGGAAATTGAAAACAAGCTTTTATTTAGGCATCTGTTGATGGCATTTAGGCTTTTTTTCCCCATGTCTTAACTATGGTGAATTGTACCGCTATGAACATAGGGGTGAAGATGATTTTCCTGATTAGAGATTTTGCATCCTCTGTGTATATATATGCCTAGGAGTGGGATTGCTGGTTCAAATAGTAAGTCCATCTTTATTTATTTGAGAAATTTCCATACTATTTTCCAAAGAGGAAGCACCAATTTACATAAATGCCCATCAACAGATGACTGATGACTGGATAAAGAAGCTTTGGTGTATATACTTAATGGAATTCTATGCAGCTATTTTAAAAAATGAAAGTGTTCTCTTTGCTACAATCTGAATGGAACTGGAAGGGATCATGTTGAGTGAAACCAGTCAGAAAGAAAAAGAGAAATACATGATGGTTTCACTCACATATGGAGTATAATGAAATTAAACAAATGAGCATACAAATCCCAGCAAAAATAGCAGGACTCAAGACTGGTTATGGGGGGCGGAGGGAGGGGAAAAGGTGGCAGTCAGGGACACTGGAACTCTGGTGGTAGGTGTGTGAATTTTAGACTAAGATACAATTTCAAAACCCTAAATGGAATTTAGCATTATGAACTAAAGAAATAATAATTATTAATAAAAAAAAAGAAATTGAAAACAAGTCTTTGCTGAGGTGGGGTAAAAGAAGACATTCTTCACCCTAGGATGAGAAGTGTTTTATCATGTCAATCATTGATCACTTTCTGTGACAGAAAATCTCTCTTCCAAGTTTTTAAAGAGAAAGCTGAAGAAGAGAGGGCTATAGTGGGCAGGGAACAGACTTACAAGGAGCATCTACCTCAGGCCTGATTTCTTGTTCTCACTCTACAGAAATTTGTATCTAATTGAGCTGGGCTGTGTCTTGAGTATTGAGGTTTCTATAAAGTTCCACATGTGATTTTCACATGCAAAGTTGAAAACTATTACAAGAAGAGAAGTTAAAAATAATGGCAAAGATAATTAGATTCCAAGTTCCATCTTACAAAAAAGAATAGCCTTAGAAATCAATACTGAAATAATCTGGCCAAAGGAATGTGGTGGGTGAAAGAACTGGCATCTCCAGATCTGACCCATTAGAACTTCTTCTGTGACCTCCACGCTCTCCTTAGCCATAGGTGATCTAACAGAGGATACTGGAGCAACTAGCTGGGAAGAATCTGGGGCTTCTATGACAACATGGAGCAAGCTATGATGCCAAGTCCACTGGATTGAGACGTGCATGAAAATACTTTATTGAATGAAGTTTCTGAAACTCCTGGGTTATTTGTTATAGCAGCTAGATTTACCCAATACATGCCAAATCTCTTGTGCTTGATGATTATTTAAGCAATGTTTTTTCCCCTAAATCTACCGATCATGGCATCACTTACTTTTACCCCTATTGTGGCTTTTACATCTTGCTAATTTTTCTATTACATGAAAATAAAATCAAAAGCACTGTTTAAGTTTATAATATAATAATATTGAGTGCCATATTTGGAGAGAGAATGCTAATCTAATCACTTCCCTGTGCTTGGCCAGGGAGTTAGGCCCTTCTTCAGCCAAGACCCTGAATATCCAAAGTGAATGTTCATGTCAGGATATGCACAAAAAATGCCACATTATCCGAGTTCAACAATCACCTGTTAAATCCAGAGGGCCCAGCTAGAAAGGATGGAAAGAAGCAGAAATTTCAGAACTGCTGTGTTTGAAAAGATCGCAGAAATCTCTCAAGGGAGGAATAACTGAGGCCACATACAGGCTTCTCCAAATGCTCTGACTTCAGCCCACTGGTTGCTGTAGGCACCTGAGAACCCTAAGGATAAATCGAGCAAGAACAGTGGCCCTTCCAAACACTGCCCTGCCTTTGGGCAAAAGGCTCCCTTCTAGGTTACCCAGACCTGTGGGCACAGTGCACTCAGGCGACTGCCCGAAAACCTTTTAAACCCCAGACAAATATTCTAAAAATAATCCAAAAGAACAAGATTGGAGGAAAGGGAGTGATCTTAATTATCTGAGTCCCTAGAACATTCAGAGCAAGGAATGGGCACCAATTGGGCATTTGCTAAACACCAAAAGGATGATCAATTAAGAGAAAACAGTGTAAATGCTACCTCAAAAGAGACTTGCTTGAAAATTTCATGAAAATACATTAGAAATTTTTAGTGGATCTACAAGTGATAATTGAATTGGTCTTCTTAGAAAGGTAACACAAAGCTGCAAAAAAGATGATTTCTAAGTCTCATATGATTGAGACAGAGTTGGCATTTCCAAGGAATGAGCTGCTACTGAAATTCAATTGCACCTACAGATGCAAACACACACTCAGATTCAACCACGTACCACACACACATGCACACACTCAACTACATACCATGCAGACACATGCTGACACTCAACCGCATACTATACACACACATGCACACACTCAACCACATACCATGCAGACACATGCTGACACTCAACCGCATACTATACACACACATGCACACACTCAACCACATACCATGCAGACACATGCTGACACTCAACCGCATACTATACACACACATG
>RJWH01001872.1:0-102082 GCA_004363575.1 Solenodon paradoxus | reverse complement strand
TGCATATGTACACATACAATCACACACCATACACACAAATGAACACACATTCAAAAACACATCATACACACTACACACACACACACACACATTCCACAAATCAGTTAAAGTTGTCAGTGTTGATGATGTTTGGAACTGCCGAATGTTGAAAAGCAGGCCCCCTAGAGAGAGAGAGAGAGACTAATATATTTAATATAAAACCTGGTGACCCTCATGCATGGAAAATTGCTAATTATTCTTCTAGCCCCAGACATCTTTTGACACAGGTTTTCTGCACTCTTCCACAGTTATTTACAGAAAGACTGGGGAGAGGGGGGACTGAAGAACTCTTTCATGGCAGTCTTCACAGAATGCATTACACCTAATACTACCCATCAGTGCTTAGAAGCACTCACCAGGAAAAACATGCCCTGGGCTTGATATTATGATTAACATCCACCAGTGAAAACATACAAAGCAATTAAAAGAGTGCTCGCTTTGTCTTCTCGAGTATTGAAATAAAGCTTGGAGCTTTCCTTCTTTGTAATAAAATCCTTACCTCTTCCTGAAGAATTGATGAACTTATATAAATGACCTGTGGTGTCTTAATGTGATGAACAGATGGGACCATTGTGCTAAGACTGAAGATGCCGAGTGTGTTTACAGTTTATGTCCAGTGTTTTCCAACCACAATGAAAACCTTCCTTTCCCATCCAAAATGTGGTTTTCTTTCAAGTGCTCATGTCCAGGAGGCCACAGATTTATTTCTGAATCATCTGGTCGTTGTCACTGGGCCAATTTGCTCTGTCTCACTCTTTGTCCCTCACATCCCATCCCTGTTTTGTCTAACAAACACCTTTGTTCTCCCTCCTGGTTTTCCTTTTACTTGCCTTCTCTGAGTTCTGGCTTCCTGTGTTTTTGAGAAACCTCATAGGAATGTTAATAATGTCAACCCTCAGGAACATGAGCCCCAAGAGGAAGAAGCCATTGGGGAGCAGGGCAGCAAAGCTACAGTGTGAGGCAGGTAAGGAGACAGGCTTTCATTTCTAGTCATAGATCTGGTCCACAGGGGCCCACATGCTGTTGTTTTCCAAAAAGTCCTGGCCTCTGAGCCCAACCCAACAGGATGTCAGATTTTCAAGGATTAGATCCATCAGACACCCTTTGTAGATAGGCTCAGCAACATTTCTCTTTCGGAGAATTGCCTTCCTGAGTTTCTCCCCAACTTCTTAATTTTGAAGTAGCCCAGGGTGAAATTCATATTTCAATTCTCTTTGCACTTACACTCTTAGTGATCAGATCCAAGCTGAGAGCGCCTAGATACCTGCGACTTTCACACTGAAAATCCCAGCCCAGACCTTTCTCTCAAACTCAACATATAGACATAACTGCCTCCTAAAAACTTCACTTGGAGTTGAATTGATATCAGAAATTCAAAATATGTATAAATAAACTCCTGCTATCTCTCCCCTGTACAGTTATTCCTCCATTTCAATTGACAATTCCATTCTCGCAATGGTTAAAAAATTAGTAATGTCACCCTTGACACTTATTTTTTTTGTATCCCAAACCCAAACCAGAAAGCTCTACTTTCTCAATCACTTGCATTGCTACCACACGGTTGTGAAAGAGCAGCATTTCTTTCTGAGCTAAGGGGTGGGGGCGGGGGACGGACAGACGACACACGACACCTCACAGCAAGTTGTATTGATCAAGTAGGTTAACTGCTGTTAAAAAAAGAAAGGGAGGGAGGGAGGGAGGAAAGGAGGAAGGAAGGAAGGAAGGAGAAGGAAAGGAAAGAGAGAAAGATAAACAAGGAAAGAGCGAAAGAAAAACAAAGAAAGAAAGAAAGAAAAAAAGAAAGCAAGCAAGCAGGGGAAGAAGGCAAGAAAACAGGAGCGGCTTCACACACAATGAAAGATCGCCTCCTGCAAGTGTCAACGCAGGTACCCCTGGAAAGGCGGTTCTCCTAGGATCCCCTCCTACCTGCACTATAGAACCCAGACCTCTTCCATCTAATGGCTCTGGACAAGTTAGCAGAAAGGGATTCTAGGAAATGTAGAGGACAGAGTGTCTGCCTCAGAAGGGAGGTCTCCCCACCTCTAAGGTCGTACCCTGTAGCTAGTATCCACACAGCATCCAGAATGATTTTCCAAAACGTAAACTAGATCATGTTAGGCTTCTGCTTATAATCCTGCAGGAGAACCCACTTTACTCCGACGCAGAGTCAGAGATCCAAGAGTTGCCCACCAGGCCCAGCACTGTCAGAACTTCGACCAGCCTCTCCTCTGGGTTCTGGCTGCCCCTCACATATGCCAGGCCTGCTCCCAGAGCTGGGCTTCTGCCAATCAGGCCTTCTGCCTAGAAGACTCTCCCCAGACTTCATCTCTTTCGAGTGTTTGTTCATCTAGACCCCCATGTCTGTGAGGCCACTCTGACCTCCTGGTCACTGCTGCTGCAACGTCCCCGCCCTCTGTCTAGAGCTCCCAGTCCTTCTCCCACATCCTCCTCCCCTGCTCATCTCCTGGATTGGCACTTGAGTTGTCTTCCCCTTCTTAAATGTGTCATTGTTTTCTATTTCACTCTGCCAGGGGGTAAGTACGTAGGCAATGATTTCTTATTTTGGCATCATACTGATGACACCACAATGGTGGCTGGATTATAATAGAAGTTCAATCAATAAAATTTTTAATGAACACGTTAATTCTCACTACCACCTAACTTCATAGGTACAATTATTATCACCCCATTTTGCAGGTAAGAAACTGAGGCACAGAATGATTTAATAACATACAAGGTTGACTTGCCTGGAAGCAATTAAAAAGTAGTAGGGTGGTCCTCAAATTCTGGTCACCTGGCTCCAGGGTCCAAGTGCACAATTTACTTATCTATTCAGTATTTCTGAAGATATCATAACCCACAGTGCAACCTCATTAATTAGGTGCTTTTGTTAGTAAATATCTTTGACAGATGAATAAACTGAAACAAACAAACTAACCTGTCTGATAGTTAGCAAGGGATGGAGCCAGGTTTTATTGAGACATTATATCCCTAAGACTTCTGCTCCTAAGCACTGTATAGCTCCTTTATCAGAATGTTAGTGCATGAAATTATCTCTAAAAAAATCACAATTCTCTTATTTATTATTATAAAAAAAATCACAAGTTTTCCTTTGGAGTTGTTTTTTTATGTGCTGCCAAGTATCATTTTATTGAGTGAATGCCCAACCACATCAGATTGTTCTGCCTACCACCAACTGTTTAATCACTTAATGCTCATAAAGTCTGGACTACTGACCTGTATCCTGTGGTCTTTCCTCTCCATGTGGTAAGCTCTTAAGCAATTGGATGTTCAATTCAGTTTAATTCAATGTTTTCACTGACTTAAACTATTTCCCAACTAAGCTTACCCAAACACCCCCAAAGACTCCCATCTGACCAGGTTATCTGAATTTCAGGCCAGTTATTGATGAGTATAGTTCCTATGTATGATGAGGGGGTTCCTGACAGTAAAGTTATTTGGTATCTACTTTACTGGGGCTTATGACTTAGGAGACAGAACTGGTGTCATGAGTCAATCTATGAAACTCAGAGTCCACCAACCAACAGTGGCATTAAAGGATTTTTCAGGATAAATGGGAAGAACTGATTGAACTCCTTAATACTATATCTCAAAGGGAGCATTTTCTTGTTTTTTTCTTTTTGCTAATATGTCTTCTCTCAAATGCTATTAAATATATTTAGACATCAACGTATATACATATCAATTTATACTTCCTATATATTCGTCCTTAGACCCAGAGTCTACGTATTAGTACTTACATTAAAAAAAGAGATATCTAAATTGTTCCATCACTGAAAGGAAACCTGTATCAATGGATCCTCCAGGTTGTCAGTCAGGGGTATACAGGTAGGCAGACCAAGCATGGCAATCTTTGTATAAAACACCAAGAGTTCATTATCCGCCCACCTCACCTCTTGTACTGGTCATCTGTACCTCTCTTTTTTCAGGGATACCTTTCCCCAAAGGGAGACATATTACACACACTACTGAACAGTATTCTAAAACACCTGTATACAAGGGCTAATACAAAGGAGTAAGCCTGCAACCTAGAAGCATTTAAGCATTTGGAGAGAAAAGAACAGGAGACCAGCCAAAGAGATATTTTACAATGTGTATTGCCTGTCCATTGTATAACATGTTACTCCAAAACTTGACAGTATAAACACATACATCTCAGAGTTGCTGTATGTCAGAAATTGGTTCATGACTTAGCTGTTATCCAGCTCAGAGTCTAAGTAAGCTGGGTCCCAGTCCAAAAGACTACAATCATTCATCTGCCAGTCACTCAACTCAAGGCTCAAATAGAGAAATATGCTTCCAAACTCTACTAGCAGTTATTTGCAGAGTTTAGCTCTTGGGGGTTATTTGATGAAAGGACTCAGTTCCTCACTGGATGTTGGTAAGAGGCTACCATCAGTTTCTTTCCACTTCAGCCTTACCATGTGAATGTTGGATTCCTGGGAGTGAGAAAGTCAAAGCTTAAGAGATGTAGTACCACCCAGAGACAGTTGGCAACATGGAAGCCAGTCTTTTGTAATGGAAATTAAGAAGTGATTGCCCATAACTTTTGGCATATTGTATGCACTTGAAGTCTTCAGGTCCAATTCATGCTCAATGGGAGGGGATTACCCACTGGCATGCTGAGTAGGAAGTAGATATCACAGCCCTTTTAGAAGACTAGCTAGGACAACAATGCTTATTGTTAATATTTGTACCGCAGTTGATATTAACTCACTTTGGGTAAATAAATTAGAGATAGCATCCCCCACCCAACACAGACCAGATACAGTCTATAGATATTCATGACAAGAAAATAGTACCCCTTCCTTGAAGAATGCAGCCCTGAGATAGGGCACATAGCTTGATCAATAAAGGCTGCCATCTTTGAGCAATGCACAAACACTATGAAACTTAAGAGTAGCAACTCCTCTGAGTTGATTATTTCCTTATTGTCAAAACACAATTCTATGTTAAACAATTCTACTGTTATATTTCAGAAGAGTGAAAGCTTCGGTGGGGAATAAAGTCAATGCAATATCATTCATTAAATGAGATAAATGCAGGCAAGGTCTCTGAAACTGAGGTAAATTGACTGAGGTAAATTGAGTAAAGCATGATGCCAATGTAAGGAATCATTACTCAACTCTATTCTGGTGAATCCGACCAACGTGTCCTACCCAATAACAGCATTTCATTGGGAACACTCAATAATTAACCTCAGACACCCACAACACTTTTATTCAGCAAAACTTACTGAGCACCATTTTTCAAAATGTCAAGTAATTTCAAACATATGAAGTAATAATGCAGAATAAAATAATGACAGGTATGTGTTTGCCTTTTACACAGGTGTTGTAACTGAACTCCTATATTCACTCAAATATTCCTGCATTTCTCTTACTCCAAACTGTCTCTCTAACATTACTCTCCAAAACTCCCAAAGGAGGAGAATTAACCTTCATTAATGCCTACAAGGTGCCATACAATATTCCTTATAGTCTATCGTTGTTGAGATAATGAATAAGAAATGTAAATAAACCAATAGGACAACTGTCAGGGGAAACTGTCCTCTATGACACTGTTAGTGCTCAGAAGTTTATGATAAACTATAAGAACATCCATTACGAAATCCATATTCCCACTCTACAATAATGCTATACTTTCTCAGGAGACGTGGGGAATCTTTCTAAGGTTATCCAGCAGTCTAGATTAGAACCACAGTTTCTTTGGTTGCGAAAGAAACTTTTGTTTTCCACCACAGCTTCCTAACACTTGGTGGGACCATTCCTTTGGGAATTGCTCACAAAGATATTCATTATCAAATGGCATGTCTTAAGCAGAGCACTCTAAAGTTTTACTTGATCCCCATCTTAAGGGAATAAGCTCTCTTCTATACCTGACTACCTCTCAAGTAGACTCGGCTTCTCCTGTGTCATTTAGCATGCTCTACCCACCCACAGACCATCCGAAAATGCTGTGTGTGACTCTAAAACTCTACATATCATATACTACAGCCGGTACTTGAGAGAGCTATTTTGTCCATCTCTTTTTAATCAGTATCTGCTTTCAGGGAGAAATGAAACACCCACCCTGTGTCATTCTAGCCAAGGAAAGTAAGTGTATTCCATCTTCCTTATATCCTTGTTTCCTCCATTTTACCCCTCTAAGAAGTACCTGAAGGTGGAAGGGACAATCTGAGAAGTGAAGAACATGGCTGGTGCCGCAACCAATGTCTAGCTGAAAATCATGACATCACATATCTGACTTGTGTTCCCTTCTCTCTGACCATGCATATCTGACTTAATTAACAAGCAAAACCCTAGTACGAATGGAGGAAGATATTTGTGAATCATACACCAACAAAGGTTTAGTAGTCAAAATGTACCAAAAACTCATACAACTCAACAATACAAGAATAAACCACCTGATTTAAAAGTGGGCAGGGCATCTAAATCGACATTTCTCCAAGGAAGGCATACAGACAGTCCACAGGCATGTGAGAAGATGTCACCCTATCATTTAAAAAAACGAAAATCAAAACTACAAAGAGATATCAACTAAAACTTGTTAGAAGAGCTATTACCAAAAGATGAGAAACCACAAGAGTTGGCGAGGATGTGAAAAAAGGGGGAACCCTCATACACTGTTGGTGGAAATGTAAGTTGGTACAGTCACTATGGAATACAGGGATTCCACAAAAATTTTTAAATAGAAAGATCATGTGATCTAATCACTCTACCTCTGGGTGTTTATCCAAATAATATAAAAACATTATGTGAAAAGATATATGCACCACTATGTTCATTGTAGCATTGTTTACAATAGTCATGATTTATAAACAACTGAAGTGTTCATCTACAGATTAAAAAAAAAAGATGTAATACACAAACACACACACAATGCAATAGCACCCCGTTTTTCAAAAAAAGATGAACATGGATGGTGCTTGAGAGGATTATACTAAGTGAAACAAATCAAATTGAGAAAACAAATACCATATAATTTCAGTCATATGTGGAATATAAAGAAATAAAGCAGGCAAACAAAACAAAAACAATTCTTAGACACAGGGATAGATTTGTAATTACTAGAAAGAATGGGGATGGGGGGTGAAATGTGTAAAAAGTCAGTTGTGTGATTATGGCTAGAATCTAGTTTTTGTTGATGATCATGATGTAATGTATGCAGGTATCAGATTTTAATGCTGTGTACCTGAAACTTATATAATGTTATGAACCAATGTAACCTCAATACAAAGTTACTGAAAGAAAAACCTAGTACAAAAAAAAGTATATTATTAAACAAGAGCTAATGACTGAATTTAATAACACATTGTGCTTGACACAAAGATGTACAAGCCATTACTATTCTCACTAAATTTTCAGTCTCTTAGAGGAGGTGAAAATGTGAAAAAAAAGTATAACTCAAGGGAGACAGTATGTCCTAAAAAATAGTTGCAAGCATATACATTTGAGTGTCCAGTAAAGAAAGTGATCATGTTCTGCTGAGAGATAATCAATGAGGACTTCATAAGAGAAGCAGTATTTTGTAAAAATAGCAATTGTAATGGTGATAATAGAAACAAAACCATGTTAACTGTAACTGAAGCTAATATTATACCAGATATTTTCTTAAGCGCTTTTTATTCATTTTATTCATTTAGCCATCAGAGTAATTCTGGGAGATATTCATTTATTGATTTAGCAAATATCTGTTGAACCCCCACTCTGCAGCAAACAGAGGTCTATGAGCCGAGGTTACAGCAAAGAACAAGATAGAAAATGTCACTGCTCCCCTGAAGGTTACTTTCTACTGAGAGCTTCCATTATCATCTCCATTTTTCAGGAAGCTGAGGTGTGAAGGAGCTAAGTATCTGCCAAAGGTCACACATATCTTTAGCATCCAAGTCAGGATTTTATTATAGTCTATACACACAGAGTACACAATAGCTATGTTCTTCCAACCTGGGGCGATAGGGTGATGATAATAAAAACAGCAATGATGTCGGTTAACATTTAGTGGGCATTTAGCATGACAAGGACTCTGTAGCTTTACATGGGTTATTTCATTTATTCCTTGAAACAATCCTATGAGTGCAATCACTTGCACAGGTTTGTAAGTTGATAAGATTCTTCGTTATATAATCAGATCACTATTTTAATTTCTAGCACCACTATTTTTACTTACCTCTCTCTCCTCCACATATTGTAAGTGTTTTGGAGTTGAGTATGTCAGTGTTTGCTGTATTCCAGTGACTGACACATCAGAACATCAACAAATACTTGATGAATGAGTGAACGATTAGGGGACCATGACCTTGTTGAGGAATTTTCATAAATCAAAGCATATGACTTGAGCTGTGTGATTCCAAGAACTTCAGAATTCTGAAAAATCATCTTTCATTAATATAGGAAGCTCTGCAGAGCCAGCATAAATATCTGTGGCTGCATGTAAGCTTTCACATACCTAAAGGAGACAGTTGTGCAGTGCAGGCCAAAGGGCGACAATGTTTTCTGTTACCCTGTGAGCCTTGGGTATGTTTTCCTAGTACTGAAATGGGGAACCTGCAGCTGAAATCCAACCAGAAGCTGCATTTGTGGGTGATAATGCAAGGCCTATCCTGGTGTTCCAAACACATCATTAAGTCATCTGCAGTTACAGGAATCTATTGTTAAGAGTTGCAGCTAGCTCATTTTCAAAGTTGGCATGAAGAACTCAAACCATTTTCTTTCTCTCCCTGTTTTCTTTTTCCACTAATGAATGATCCTTTGTTCCAAAGTCTGCCAAGTGACTCCCTAAACAATATAGGTAATTAATGGGTCATTCATCTTAATTCAGATATTGTTGAAAACGTGGAGGATCATGATAGTGAATGTACGTCTGAACTTTCCCATTATCTAAGTGACTGAAAGTGTACATTAAATTAATAACTTTTTTCTAGAAACTTCTTCACAGCTTATTGGGAATGCTCTTTGGACAAAAGAGAAAGCAGAAACAGAGAAACTTTGCCAAATAAGACTGGAGCAGAAATTTCCCTTATTCCTTTTGAGATGATATTTGAGATTGAATTTTATGAAGTCAGTAAGGTCTAGGCCCATCATTATACAACTATGAAGTATAAATGGAATAATTAATTATGACTTTCTCAATTATTTCACTATTTCAATTAACGACCACAATTTGATTCAAAAGATTTTATTTTTTAACTTTAAAGACTTACAGCTAAATTTGTTTTAAACTTTGAAATATAAGATTTGGTATAGGACTGCAATAATAACAATATTATTTAATGCTGCTGATATTATTTCATTAAAAAAGATACCTTCAATATCAAGCCTCTCCAAGACTCCAACAATAAAAATTAAAGTAGGATTGACTTTGATTTTTGGAATAGCTCGCACAAAAGAGGAGTCTAGAAGCACAAATGTTTGAGGTGTACATAAACCTATCTTTTTTGGAATAGATCTTAAGGAATGTTAGCTAGACTGTTTCCCTCCTTCTCCCAAAGGAAATTCCACACTGATTCCAAGTGCACCGGGCTGAATAGGAAAGGATTTAGAAGATGCTCTAATTTAAGAATTCCTCAAATGTAAGTTTGTTGTCCCTGAGGAATCCAGTGGCGTCTTTGTGCACTCCAGGTAATGTACAATATCCAGAGAAAGATTTGCATAGATTTTGCCATTGTTCACACTAAAATACCCCAAGCATCACCTTAATTCATTGAGAAAACATGAGACGAACGATAAATGATGGCTCACAAACAAAATGTGCTTGTTATTTCATGTTTTTTCTTATTAGTGCAGATAACATATGGGACAAAGAATAGCTGAGAACACTCCTTCTGAGACCCTGGGAACAGTAATCACAGAAGGGGGAGTTCAGGTCTGTCTCCCAGGAGAAAGAAAAGAGAATTAAAGAAACCAGAAAGAAAGAGATGGGGTTTGGACAGCAATGGATTGATAGTTTGAAATGCAAAAATGCAGAGATTGTGGCAAAGTAAGAAGGGCTTGAACACCTGATAAAGAATCCATGCCATGCTTCAGCTTTTCCTGGAGTCCCACAAAATATTAACCAGCATTCCTCAGAAACACAAATTTTGCAATCACATAAGCTTGGGGAATGGTGAATATTATATTCTCCACTTTAGAGTTTCAAAGTGCATATGTGAAAGATGCAGACAAATCTTGGGAGGCAGAAGTCTATTTAACATAGTTCAACTTAACATTTTCTAACTCATTTTATCATGGAACAAAATTTCCCACATATATATTCTTTCTTTGCTTCTTCCTAACCTCCCTTCCTTGCTTCCTTCTTTCTTTCTTGTAGTTATCTTACCTGGATACCCATTAACCTCTAATGCTATTTACAACTGTGATCCATGATAGGCTCTTCAAGAAGAAGCTGTATCACCAAATTTGCATGTGGAGTAAAACAGCATTATTGAAGTGGGTTGGAGTCTTGCAGGCAGAGCTGGGAAGACACAAGTTGGAAAGCATCAGAGTGGTCAAATGGAAAGAATAGCTTCTGTCATGTATTACTGGTAATGACTTTAAAAGCAGAAGGAGCAGTTTCAAGAGAAAAGACGCATCCTGTAGCTTTGGAAACGTGTCATTTTGTGGAAGATATCTAGGAAGCCACTCAGGATCTGTAGGAAGGATTTAGAAGAGCATCTGCAATATGATGTTAGGAGCCATGAATATTTTTTATTGATCTGTGAAGCAATGTAAATGTTAAAATTTCAAGCAATATTTTCTATTCGAGTTAACTTGGAGTATCCATTCCAGTCTACCGTAAACCAAAATTTAAAGAGTCTATTACTGACTCATAAAAAATGAGGATACTGATAACATAAAAAAGCTGCAAGTGAGAAGACAGATCATACTTTTAGTTCCACCAAGAATCCAAGATCTGAAAAGTAGATAGAGGTACATCAACTAGCTCCACCTGCATCTCTGTCTAAAATGTGCGGGGCATCCAAATGATAACCAAACAAGTTATCTAGGCCGTCATTAGGTAGGTATCACTTAAATTAAATCCAAAAGATACCTAAGTGAACCTCAACTTTGAAAATGCCTACATCCAATTCATTTGTTACTAGAAGTTGTAACCTCTGCCCCACTGTTTCCTCCACCTGAAATTTTCCACAACTCATTTCCCCATGGACAAAACTAAATCATCTTTCATGTCCAGGCAGAGAGCCACCCCTCCATGAAGTCTTTTCCAGCTCTAGTTACCAACACTCAAGTCAAATTAAACTCCATTTTCAGAGCTCTAACACTTCATTCCTGTCTAATAGTATGGCATCAATAACCCTATTTTATTGGGCTTATTAGCTTTTCTCCAATAATGTGCACTCCTCCCAAGGAACTCTTATTTATCTCTCATTCTCCCAATTTACTCTCTTTTCCTGGTGCCTGGTAAAGGATCATTCAATTGCTATTGCATGAATAACGAGTAAACAAACGAATGTGTGCATTATGAAATGTATGAATGAAAGAATAAATGCAAGAATTAATGAAAGAATGAAGATCAATGCTGGTCATCGATACTAAATTGGAGCAGTCAGGGCTGACAGAAGTTCACGAATGCCCCCTTATTTCACTAGATCCACATGGGGTTTCTGGTAAGAAAACAGGAGCAAGTCATCTCGTTCAAGTTTCAGATGAAGAAATGGAGAAACAAATGGTGCTTACATGGCACATTTTTTTTTCTCATCACACTGAAAATGGAAAGGCCAAAGCCAGGGGAAAATGTCAGACACTGGGAAAAAAAAATATTATGAAGGCTGATTATGTAAACTTTGTCTTGTTTGAAGGGTAAAGACAGTAATCCACAGATCAAGTTCAAATTTCCTGTTTAAATATTGTTAGTTTGAATGTTCATCTGAGCTCCGTGCCTGATTGCGGGGATGGGGGCTGCAAATATTGATTACCATAAAGGAGAAGCAGAAATTCATTTCTGAAAAGGAAGCAGAGAAACCCGTTTATGTGAATCCAAGTCATAAATATTACCTTGGGCTTGTGACTCACTCCCAAACCAGAGTGTAATTATTTCCTCTTTCACCCTGCTTCTTCAGCCTCCTCTGAGTGGACTGAATGCATATCCTCTCTCTGGGCACATTTACAAAAGCTAAAGCAAACAATCCAAATAGCCCGACACCATGGCAACAGAACCAAAGTTGACACCGCTAACTCACAACAATATATCTCCTTGGATTTCATAGCCATCACCAAGTCTTCTCCTTTGTCCTCCCATCACGAAGCCCCACTTTCCCAGTGGACCTCAGGGAGTCATCGCTTCCTGCTATGCATCCTAATAATCGCTAATCCCAAACTGTGACAGCCGGCAACGGGAAAAGTTCACAACAGAGAATGCCCAGCTGAGCAAAACCTGCTTTTGAGTTATGCTTTTGAGACCAATCAGAGCAATGAGGTTATAGTGGGGAGGTGCAATCTTGCAGAATGTTAAGAAACTCAACACTTCACGGTGTTAAAGATGCTAACAGAGCTGCCCCCAACATTATTCTTCGTTCGGCAAATCCCTCGGACACTGAGTACATGCTTTCTTGATCTATTTCTATGTGATCTGATGTACTGAACAAATTGGTACAAGCACATTTTCATATGATGAATATAGCCAACTTGAGAAGTGGAGAAACTGAGGCAG
This sequence comes from Solenodon paradoxus, assembly GCA_004363575.1. Lineage (NCBI taxonomy): Eukaryota > Metazoa > Chordata > Mammalia > Eulipotyphla > Solenodontidae > Solenodon > Solenodon paradoxus. The sequence goes on along the minus strand of RJWH01001872.1, from coordinate 89,374 downwards.
AAATCATTATGTAGGTCAAAGCACAAATTATCGCATCTAAATAAAAACTAGAATTCAAAGATCTAGTGATGGCATTCAAATTCCTTAAATTATCTTTTTTGCTTTGTCTACATGCAAAGGACCCAAATGTTTCATAGACAGAATAGAAGATCACAGCTGAGTTTAGGGCCATTTACCTCAGTGGGTGCTGTTGAGTACCTCGTACCTGGTCAGTGGGGGCACAGTTCTCACCAAACCGAGAAGAGGCAGAAATAAAGAAGACAGATGATTACAAAAAGTGAATGACTCATCTTAATGCTGAAATTATGCCATCTGTATTTTGTTAGTGTTATGATATCCTTTACTTGACGCCACAATGATTGGGGCAAGCAGTACTATACCTTTGTTTTTATCTTTTTTGACTTGGCAAAATAAAAAAACCCAAATTTCTAATAAATACTATAATTAAAAACACCCCATCTTATGAAAAGTGGAGAAAAGCATGGAGAACAATATAAATGCTTATGTTTACCAAACTTTTCATTGATAGTTATCAACAATGCATCATTTGGTATAGTTCTATACTATTTTACATAATTAAGCAGTTCGAGTAAAGTCCCCTTGACCTCCAATCTCAGTGGCCTATAATTCTAGGTGATAAGAGCAGGACAAAATTTCTGTCTCCAGGATCCTCTCCATGACTCCAAGTTCTTTGTAAGTGGAGAAACATTTGGACAAATGGCAAATGGCACTCCAAAGGAGCATTCCTCACTTGGATGCGTAGAAGAAATAGAGTCTAAACAAGATGTGAAAACAAGAAAAAAATGGAGCAGTTACATCACAAATTGTAGTATCTGTTCCTTCATGATCTTGAAGTCCTGATAACTCAGGTAAATCATAAGAAAACAATATTCAGATCTCTCTGAAACGTCACACGTGATCCCATTGTTATCGGGACAAAATAGAGTATATTAAAACTACATAGAAATCATCACTCCTACCCAATACATGACTGTGAACAAATCATCAGAGCTAAGTCTCAATTTCCTCATCTTCACAAGGACCATGTCAATAACTACAATACAAAAGATGAAATTCATTGTTGAATGGTTGAATGAGAAAATATAATACCAGGCGCTTAGCACAGTTCTTGAGAAACACTACGATTATTACTGTTTCTGTGGGTTGTTCCTCTATAGAATCTGTGCAGTGTTGCAGAGGACTTTGACTCAGAAGGCTGCAGTTGTCAACTGCTAGGTTCATTCCACCAAGTCAGTCAAGACTTCCTAACACATCCTAGTCCTCTGCAGTGTTTTCTCAAATTTTCAGCACAGAGCATTAATTTTCTCTCCGGCAACTTTTGACCTGTGCAAAACCTACAGGCCAAATAGATACAATTTCAATATGGTGGCTGACTGAGTGAGATATACTTGGGAAGTCAACACATAAGCAATGTATTATATCATGCAAGAGATAAATATACAAATACCTAATATGCAAGACTCAATATACAAAAACCTGAACAACTATCAGAAAACATTTCATGACCAAGGTCAAATACGTGGTTTGAGTAGCATGATATGGTTTCAACAGATATTAAAAGTTCTGTAGGCTGGGAGGACTGTGAAAAACCCCACAGATGGAGAAGTTTTCACAGCTGGATCATAAGGGACCCCCACAGGATTTGGTTTGGCTGAGACGGAGATAGTAATGTGAATAAAATCAAGGAATAAATAACTGGGAGTAAACTAGAGAAATTGAAGCAGGACAAATCAATTAGAAGTAAATGTAGATTTTATGTAGTTATATTGAGTACAGGATGTGAAGATATCAAAGTTCCCAACCACTCAATATTTCTGGGAAGGTGCCATTTGGCAGAAATGTTCTCAACTCTGCTTTCTGAAATGTTTCACATCCACCCTATTAGCTCTACTTAGTGCAAGTATAATATTCTTTTAAACATTTTTTATCTGCAGGTTTTGTTTTTTTCTTACCTTGGCTCTTGATTTTTTTGCATTTTTCTCCTGCTGCAAACTCTTATCTGCCTCCCATTGTCTCCTAAAGTAGTATTCCTTGCCACATTCAACCATTCTCAATTTGAGACTTCTTCATCCTCTCTCTGTAGATCCTGACAAGATGGAAACTCTATCTCTGCTACCATAAAACATGTTCCCAGGGCACTGTGGGAGTCTGTGCCTGCCCACCAACAAAATAGAGACATTCTTATCACTAGGCAGATAGGAGAGCCATTGAAAGTTGAGGAGGAAAAGAATGATGCTGAAAAATGGTTGTTGATCTTTTAATATCAGTGGGATGGCAAATGCTAGAATTTGAAGATCATCCTAGAAAAGTGAAAGAATTCAAGACATCACTAATCAAGTCAACAATAACTTAGCTCAATCATTGCCTCAGTCTATCAGTCTTTTGTGAGGCCTAAATAATTGTATATTGTTCTCTTGTCATGTACCATTCACACAGTCACCAGTCAATTCTCTCCCTCTTTTTGGAAGAATATTTTCTGCTTCAATGACTCCATGTTCTTGTAAGGTGAAATTCTCATACAAAATTTTAACTTGGAACCAATTTGGTGATGTTCTTCTAAACATATCACAGGTATCCCCTCTGAAGTGTGCTGTTCACTCACCTGCATTGTGTGCTTGACCTAGAGAAAGAGCACTATAATATGAAGAATACAAAGGGATTATGAAAATTCATGTTAAATGCTGTTCCAATTTTCTAACTCTTCTGTGAAGATTTAAGGCTCAGTCATCTACCATGATCTTTCGGTGGTAAGGCACTTTTAAGAAATTTAAAAAGCAATCCCCGAGGTAAGGCATAAACTCCCACCAAGCAGTAATATTAGTAATTATTCATCCAGCCTTTATTTGAATATTTCTCAGTAGTTATTCTCAAATCATATTTGAAAAATTAATCTGTAAAAGTTACTCCTTATCATGATTCAGAATCTGCTCTTTTTTACTCTAGTATCTATTGGTCTTAATTTTGTTTTCTAGAATCAACAGAATAAATCTTATTCAGAAGCAGACCTGGAGTAAGGATTTATGTGCCTGTGATTTATTGTGGAAGTGCTCTGAAGACCATTTTTAAGGGGGCAGAGAAATAAGGATTTTATAAAGGAAGATGCCAGGAAAGGTAATGATAATCAAAGGCCATTGTAGGGTACTTTTGACCTGACCCTGCGGGAGAGAGCAATAACAATTTTGTCACCACTTTGAGCAAAGAATCTAGGTCTTCATCCTCCATCATGAATCAATCATTGGCCAAACATCCACATTAGGGAAATTCTGTGTCTTTGTAGCTACTATTTTTATTAGCCTGAGAGTAGTCCTCCAAAGGAAGATTTCATATATGAGTCTTTGACCATAAAACCAGACAGATTCTGAAAAACAAAGAGAGCTGGGCAGCAAGATCCAAGCCTCGCCTCCTCTCCACAGATGCAATATAGGAGCAATTACTTCTGAAAAAGGATGGAAGATTGGAACATGAGCATCTTTACAAGGAAAAATGATAGAAACCATTAGAAAGGATAGGAGAGGCTGAGACAGTCTCACTAGAAGCGCGACCAGGGCACTGTAACCGTAGGTTGGGAGGGGAAAGCACTATAGCTTCTCCATGAGGACTGAGGGGCTAACCACCAGAGCTGGTGCCCCAGCACCTGAACACTGCACCAGAGAGGGGAGTGCCCATATTCAGGTATGGAAAACAGAGGGGATTTTCCTTTGGACAACAAAAGGACTTCCTAGAGCAGAGACTCCAGGAATGAGCACAAAGGGGTATTTCATGAAGGATGCATAGACCAAACTGCTAAATCTAAAACTCCAGTAGAAGAAATACTTCTGAAATTTTAAATTCAGGGAATAGAACAAACAATACTAAAATTTATATGGAACTACAAAAGACTCCAAAAAGCCAAAGCAATCCTGTAGGAAAGAAGAAGACATGTAACTGTATTACTAAATGACAATCACCTAAACAGTATGGAATTGGATAACAGCAGACACACAAATCAAGGGAACAAAATTGAGAGCCCAGAAATAAACTCACACACACACAGTTAATCTACGACAGACAGCGAAGAGCATAAAACAGAACAAGGAAAGTCTTTACAACAAAAGGTGTTGGAAAAATTGGACAGCCACATTCAAAAGAATAAAACTAGATCACTACCTAACTCCATGCACAAATATCAATTCAAAATGGATCAAAGATTTGAATGCAAGACCTAAAGCCATAAAATACACAGAGGAAAACATAGACAATATGTTCCTTGATATTGGGCTTAGAGATGTCTTTGGGGAATAGGCACCAATAGCAAGGGAAACAAAGGTCAAATTAAACAAATGGGACTGCATCAAACTAAAAGGCTTCCACACAGTGGGAAAAACTATTGTAAAAGCAAAAATACATCCTACTGAATGGGAGAAGGTACCTGTACATCATATATCCAGCAAGGAATACAATAGGGATACAACTATAGAAACAATCTTTTATTGATGAATTACTGGATATAAAAATTGTGTTACTTATACACAACAGCATAAGACTCAGTTATTTAAAGAAAGAATCCTGGCTTCTGCAACAATACGGGCAGAACTCCAGGGGATTATGCTAAGTGAAATAGATCAGAAGGAGAAAAGCAAATACTGGATGATTTTACTCATGTATGGAATATACAGAAACAAAGAAAATTAGCAGACAAAGCAAAACATAAATAAAGCTATAGATTCTGACAACAGAACTGAGGTTGCCAGAGGGGACGGGGTGGGGGTAGAAGCAAAGGGGAGCAGGATCCAATGGACAGCAGGGGAAGGTTATTTGAACTTTAGTGGTGGGTGTGGTATATTGTTATATATTTGAAGAAGTATGAGCCTGTCCTACTAAAACATACATAGTGTTGCAAACCAATGTTACCTAAATTAAAAAAAAAATTAAATTAAACATAGCTTATCTGGGATTCGATGTGAGGAACATCTTCATCGATGTATATCACACTTGAGATAATAGGGATGTAAACGCAATTAAAAACATAACTTGCTCATTTATTGCTCCTCAGTGTTTTAACCAGAATTGGTATCAATTATCTCCATCTATGAAAAGATTAAATTAGCGATGATCAGAAAGAAGGGAGAAGAAGGCGGGATTAGTTGGGCAAGAGGGGTCAATTGCATGTTGCTTGACTTTGGGTTGTGATCTCAATTCAGTATGAATAGGCACGTAATTGTAATGATGCACATCTAAAACTTACATAATGTTACAGTGCAATGTTAATTCAATTTAAAAAAGAAAGAAGAAAAAGAAGCACACAGTGAGAGAGAAGAAGCCAGGGAAGGAGATTACAGAAACGCTAAAGGGATGTGAGCGGACAGAATGGAGACCATACTCCACTACCTGAAAGAACACGCCATGTTCTAATAGACAATCCTTATTTCTTCAAGTCGTCTTTTCCTTCCAAGAAACTTGTTCTCTTGACATACCAAATTTGTCCCCAACCTTTGTGAGAACTGAGTCACACCGAGCTCTTGCTGGTCTTTCACCCGTAGTTCTTTAGAAGGGTCCACCTGCCATGGAATGACAGTAAGGCAAACCTTTCGGAGAGCAAATGCTAAAAGAATTGGACATTTGTTTCTGCAATTTTCCTTCTGTCCACTGCAAAAAAAAAATGGTGGCAAAGGATTTTCAGAAAGTTCCATTAGCTAGTGTGCATTCCTTTGCAGGAAACACTTCCCTAACCCAGACCCTATGCTGCTTTCATTTGGAAGCTTCAGTTACAACATTTTTCAACTCTGAGTTTGAGCTCGTGAAACAGAAACCTGGAGGATGAGAAGATTGTGACACCAAAAATGATTTGCATTTTAGAAGCTGAAAAGTACATTTCTAGCCTTTGGAAAGGTCACCCTTCCTGTTTCTAGGTTTATGGGTCGTACTGTTGATGGTGGTTCTCTTTCGACTCTGGTTCCTTTCTCCTGCAGGGCATTTCTGTGTAAATGTCACTTTCTCTAGCCAGTACCTCGCAACGGGGACTTAAGAAGGCCTCACATGTAGAATGTGAGGCTCTGCTCCTGTGGGCGATGGTTGAGTTTGATGGGTTTTTTTTCTCTGTATTTTAATTGCTCGTATAGTGCTGTTTGCAGAGAAATCTGTATCCACAAAAGATCTCTACAACAGCAACCAAACAAAAGAAACAAACAAACAAATATAAAATAGTGTCAAAACACTAGACCTTCTGGGTCTCAGGGTTGATAATTCATGATATTCCCCAAACTTGGCTTTGAAGGTTGATATGAATCATAGTCTTTCCTCTTTGGATTTAGAAACAATTAGGAATAGACATATGAGTCAGAGGCAGAGAATAAAGCATTCGCTTTTGAAGAAGGATGTGAGATTACTGTTGCTTAAACCTGCAGACAGCGGATACCTAGTTGGTATCCTTATCCTGTTCCTTATCCTGATCTCCTTATCCTGTTGAATTTACCAGGTCTCATCTCAACTAAGCAGCAAGATAGTGTGTGGTCTCTTCTGCAGAACAGACCAGGCACCGAAGTGGAATAGTTTGGGAGAGGCTGAGCAGGGAGAGCAAAAGAAATGAAAACAAGCCCAGGACACTCTGGTTTCAGCCCTTTTAGTGCTGTGATCTTAGACAAGCTACTTACTCTGAGTGTGAGGCTCCTTACTCATAAAATGAGACATCTGAGAACTAAATGAGGTGAGGTGAGTAAGGTGTTCTGAACAATTCCTGGCACACAATGAATATTTCATAAAGAGTAGCTTCTGTTATCAAAAATATTAATATTTTATTCTACCTTCGACCTACAGATTCTTAGAATTTAAAAGTTTCCTCTTGCCAGTTCTCCTCCTGTTTCTGCGCTAATGAATCCAAGAATTTTCCTTGTCCTTTCAGTCTCTATGGAAAGGATCAGTCACAGATGGTGGCCCTTTCACTGGGTTAGACAACATTTAATGAGCACCTGTTTCTTACTAAGCACAGAATTAAATAAAAAGAGGAGCTGGAATTTACAATGAGATTTTTCACAAAAACAAGGGTTGTGATACGGGTGAAGTAAAGAGGTCATGTGGAAAAATATCAAATTTCCAACAGCCAATAAGCAAATAAGACTTGATGGCCATAAAGCAAACTATGTTTACAGACTATGGCAACACAAAGAGAATTATACATTTCAACATACAATTAAGCTAATACAGTGGTCCATTTCTTTGTATTCATATTATAATAGGAGTTTCAAAATCTCTAGATCATGAAAGTAGTTCCCAAGCTTTATAAGCCCTCATAAACAGAATAAATACTTCTTTAGTTTTTCCTAAGGTCAGTAAACCAGACAGAAGGGCACCACACAAAATGACCCACGCACTACTCCTTAAGAAACTGCTTGTGAATTATTAATGGTTGGTCAGCAGCAAAACCTTCAAGACAAAGACAGAACACACAATATGAAGCCGGTCTTCGTGGAAAAACCATCGCACTTTGCAAGGATCGTATTTAAATTCAATGTTTAACATTTAGTTCCCCACTTAAAAGTTATGGATGTCTTTTCCGTTGCAACAAATTTAAATGCATTGAACAATAGTTGTCTATTTTCTATTATGATTTGTATAATTAAAAGAGAAGAAGTGATATTGAAATATTAGGAGGCAGTAATGAAGAGACTGACAATAAGCAATTGTAAAATTTATAGTGCCTCCAGATCTTTACAAACTCCGAAAGAACTACATTTCCTAAGAGTAGATCTAAATGTCAAATGGCCACTCATTTGGTGGTAAAATCAAGATGGACACCTTCTAGAGGGGCTAATTACCATTTTGGATAGTTATGTAGTTGAAGGTAACTTGATCAGAAGTCAGGTTTCTAGAAATACTATTCTTTCATTCATTTATTTGCTGATTCATTTCCAAAATACTTATTGAGTACCTACAATCTGCCCATTGTTTGAGAAATAGATGTAATGAAAACATCAGGGCTCCACTCTTTCTTATGCTTTACAATCTAGTAGTAGACATAAATTAATTCCAACTGTGAATTTCAGAATTCCTTTAAATAGAAGCACTAGCACTTCACAATGTACGAGAGTCTATATGCAGAAACCATTCATTTGTATTTTACTAGCATCATTAATACGTATAATTATTCAGTTTCTAATACCCACTGTATTTTAGGCAGACAAATGTTCCCACCATATTCCAAAGTATAAAACCAATAATAGCACTTGCTAACAGTCATTAAATATGTTAGCTTCCTTCGAAGCATCGTTATCAATGCTTTAAATGTTTTTCTACGTTCAACCTTCAGAGCAATCATACAACGTAGTAGTACTCTTATTCTTAAATTTCAGATGCGAAAACTATGACACAGAGAGGATTCTGTAATTTTCCAAGATCACTCTAATGGTAAGAAGAGAAAATACTGGATGTGATGCCTGGTACCAGAAGTGTTGGTTTTGAACACTGCAAAACATCCACTCTCCAGTAGAGGACGCTGTCTCCTTGGCAGACCATTACCTTCCCGTTTGAGCAATTGTTGATTGATGCATTGGAGTGCTCCAGAAAATTATAAACTATAAAATTCAGTAGTAATTGTTGTGTCTAGTTTTCCATGAAACGAAAAGTGCTCTAAGTCCAATAAACAAAGGTCAAGTGCAGCAAAGTCATTGATTAATGGTATGTAGTGGCCGTTTCTTTGGCCTGATAATAAATTGCAGTTTCTTCATAAAAAAATAGCTGGTGTAGGGGAAGAAGCAGGTGTAAATTTCACACTAGACATTCCTGTCAAAACTATCATTTATCGAGGAAAACACCCTTGTTATTATACGAATTAACAGCAAACTGACTCTACTCATGTATTGTTCTACATTAAGACAGAAATAAGATGAATAACACAGCTTTGAGGAAACTTATTAAAAGAAAAAGGGCCATTCAAGCATCTGTCTGCAGGACTGGGTTGTAGAAATCATCGAGGTTTATGTGAAGCAACACTGAAATATCTTGAACATAGTCAGAAAATCTAGATAAGAGATTTAGTACCACAGCTTAACTGTATGATACTGGGAAAACAAGTCACTTAACTGTTATGAATCTTAGTTTATATGTCAGTCGGGGTATTCTCTACAGTACTAAACATACAGAATTCCTGAAAAAGTAAGAAGACAATGGAGGTGAAAGTCCTTTACAAACTGCAGAAATTCCATGTAATTCAGTTAATAAGCATTGCTGAGTACCTCTTATATGACAGGGATTGTGGTGAACCCTGAGGTTACAAGGTTATTGGGATCTAGTCCAAGGCTTTAAAGGATTATTATTGCTAGCGTGTTAGTTTCAAGTCATGTTTATGGCACAATAGAGCTGCTTTTTGTGAGTAATATACACAATTTATAGTGCATTTGGACTCTCTTTTTCACAAATATTTACTGTAAGTGTATGCTCATTTTCTAGGACATAACGCATAATTTTACACTTTTAAATTACTGTTGTGGCTTTGTGTTTTTATGACATACTAATCATCATTTCTGTGATTTACTTGTTGACAAATCTTGCTTAAAAATGTGAGTATCAAGTATATTGTTTCCACAAAAAGTACCTTCCACATTAGAAGATGTAAATGGATCAACAACCTGGACATAAGACCTGAAAACATAAAATACCTAAAGAAAAATGTGGGAAAAACACTCCATGACCTCAACCTCGAAGAGGTCTTTGTGGGTAGAAAGGTGACAGCAAAAGAAACCAAAGCAAAACTAAACAATCGGGGCTACATCAAACTGAAAAGCTTCTGCACAGCCAAAGAAACCACCACTAAAACAAAAAGACAATACAGGGAAGTGGAGAAGATAGTCACACAAAATGTATCAAATAAAGCTGAATTTCTAAAATATACAAAACCTCACACATCTCAACCGTAAAAACACAAATGACCCACTCAAAAAACGAGCAAAAGAACTGAATAGAGGCCTTTCCAACGAAGACACACAGATGGCTTACGGACACCTGAAAAAATGCTCTAACTCACTCATCATCAGAGAAATTCAAATAAAAACTACGATGAGATACCATGTCACATCAGTGAGAATGGCGTATATCACAAAGACTGGAGATCGCAGGTAATGGAGGGGCCGTGGAGAAAAACGAACACTCCAGCACTGTTGGTGGGAATGCAAACTGGTACAAACTCCTTGGAAAGCAGCATGGAGATCCCTCAACCAAATAAAGATGGCTCTACCATTTGTTCCTGCATTCCCACTCCTAGGCACATACACAGAGGATACAAAATCTTAATTTAGGAAAAACATCTGCACCCCTCTATTCAGAGCAGTACAATTTGCCATAGCTAAGACATGGAAACCTAAATGCCTGTCAATGGATGACTGTATAAAGAAGCTTTGGTGTATATACTCACTGGAATTCTATGCAGCTATTAAAAAAACAGAATTGTGCCCTTTACTGCAATCTGGATGGAACTAGAGAGATATTAGTGAAACAAGTCAGAAATAAAAAGAGAAATACACGATGGTTTCACTCTTATGTGGAATATAATGAAATGGATCAAATGAACATACAATTTCCAACGAAAATAGCCGAGCTTAGGACTGGTTATGGGAGGAGGGAGGTGAGGGGAAAGGTGGCAGCCAGGGACAGTAGAAGTCGGGGGCAGGTGTGGTGAAATGTAGACTGAGACACAATTTTGGTATCCTAAAAGGAATTTAGCTTTGGGAACTAAATATTTCTTATAAAAATTAGAAATACATTATACCCCAACTTGGAGCTGTATATATTTTAAGTTCATTTTCTGGATCAAGGTTCTAAGACCCTAGAAAATGAGTGTTTTCTGAGATAAAACAAATGATGGTATATGAGGAAATAAGGGAAGCGCTGGATGCTCTTAAAGTCTATAGACCATGGCTCTGAGATTGTGTTTATCATGATCAAATATGCATTTTCCCTTTTTCTCCAAGTGAGAAATGATCTCATTAATTATTCACTTATTTATCATTCATTTTATGAGCACTGATTGCATACTCACTTCATTCCAGGCACTGCTCTATATGCCCTAAAGGATAAAACAATGAAAAAGTATTGAATGAATTAATGATATAACCCCTGTCCTTGAAGAGCTCCCAGAAACAAACATTCTACAGATTACAATGCAATGTCAAGGAGAGATCATAAGGAAAACAAAGGAGCCTCCTCTCTAGCAGAGTCAACATTTCTGCCGTGAATGCCAACTTCCACATATTTAAGGGAAAAGATAAAACTCCTAAGTGGTTTGAGTCATTTTTTTTGAGAGTTACCAGATAGAGCAAACAAAAACACAGCATTCCCATCTAACTTTGAAGTTCAGATCATCAGTGTATCCTGTAGACTCAAAAGTGTGTTCCACATCATATCTGAAACGGATTTCATCTAGGAGATTATTCATTGTTAAGCTGAAATTCAAATTTAACTGGATATCCAGTTTTCAATCTGGCAACATTAGCAGCAAAGGATCTGCGTAGAAAAACATATGAGAGAAAAAGGATATTTTGGCCTCCAATAGGGGCCCCCAGAGAATGCCATCATTGTATCACCCATTGAGTGTTATTCAGGGGAAACATTGAAACTGATTGCTCCCACTCTAATCTGGGGTTTTCATGCTGCATTGTTACATATTTTGAGCACCTCTGCTTTACCTTTTGCGTCTATTGCCTGGTTCACTACAGGACTCCCCCAAAGAAAAATAAGGGCAAAAATATAGTCATGCAAGAGAGGAAAGGAGGAAAAAGCCAGGTAGGGAATCCAAGGAGGGGCTGCTCAGAATCCAAAGCTAAGAGCTCCAGCCATCAGCTGATAGAGACACAGTAATGAGGACAGACTCCAGTGCCTGGAAAGGAGAAAGTAAGGAAAAGGTAATTCAGCTTTAGAGGACCTAAGTGCATGAAGAAACCAAAGGTAAGAGAGAAGCTAGGGAAACACATTTGACTTCAGCATAGGCAGTCAACGCCAACCCCAGCTCTCCAACAAGCAGTGGCGGAGAGTCTAGAATCAGTCTAGAAACAGGTTGGGCCAGTATGTAGCATTTAAATCAATACAAAACACACTCACACGACATTTACCAAGAGTCAGACAGTGCTCTAAGTGTTTAGTAATTCATTAAATCTTCACAGCACCATCATTTTACAGATGAGGAAACAGAGAAGCTAAGACATTTGTCCAAGGTCTTACAGCTAAATGGTGGGTGGGGGACTTAGCTTAGAACCAAAAACATAAGACACACTGATTACCTCTGAAACAGAATGGAAAACAGTGGTGTCAATAGAGGGCTCACTCATTATAACTGTAAAGTTCTCAGGACTCAGAAAAGGGACTGTGTTCCCAATACGGAATGATAAGCGAATTGAGTTCAAGGAGAAGCCAAAGTGTTTCAATGTGGAGGAATACATAAAACTTCTTGCACTTGACCCCCTTGGTGGAAAAGATGCAATCACCTGACTGGGGCATCTCAATTAGCAGGCAGGGGTTGGCTATGGAGTCTTATCTCAGAACCAATAAAGAATTGGATTCATTTTTATCTCCACGATTGTGAAACCATGGGCTAGTTTCTTTCTTACTTAATCTGAGTATCCATTCTCTCTTCTCTAAAATTTGAATGAGAATCACTATTTCACAGAGGTCTTGGAAGGGAGAGCACTCAGCCTATGGCAAGTTCTCAATAAATGGTCATTTGTAATAAATACCAATGCAATAAACGGGTGAGCAAAATGATTGCAATGATGGGGAAGTGTGATGAGTATCCTGTCTCTCAAAACAATCAAGTAGAAAGTAAGTGGTATAAGTGCTATCAAATGGAGTCTCATAAGATGCGAGGCTGTTCTTTCCAACTCTTGGATTTTAGATTCCTTCTAAGATATGACCAAAGGCATGCAGGGAAAGAATTCTCTTGTGATACTATCCCATTCCTTTCTAATCTTTCTGGTCCTGTCCTTAGGCAGGACTGAGGTCATCTGCTAAAAACTAGAAATGAACTTAAGATGCTATGTTCAAAGTAAATATGTATTTCATATATGTTCAGTATAAATATGCATTTACAAAGGCTTGAATGTCTAGAATCAGATAATCTTATGTGATCTTGGAAATTAACTCGTTTCCCTCCTAAGGGGCTCCTTATTTTAATTAACACTATCACCCGTCATAGTCTCCCAAGCTAGACTTCTAAGCTAGTTTATGCAATAGAATTGAAAGTTGTAGCCATGGGAAGAGGTAAGCCCATGTAACAATCAGAAGAGAAGCACAATGTGACTATCATACAGACACCACAATGGCATTGATGCCACCAAGTATCTATTACTGATAAAAACATGTTCGACAATATAGTATGGTGAATAGCAATGTCAGCCAAAATTCACCATCATATTGGATCAAGGCACACAAATGTTGTCATGAAAATCAAGGAAAGGATCAAAACAACCAATGTCACATCTATTTAAGATTTCTTCTATGGAACCTCTCGGTAATATTACATGATAAGAAATACATACTAGATACGGCCATTGTAAATGGTGAAACATAGGATTCATTGAAAATAATTACTATATATGCACAGATAGCAACAGATCAACTTTAAAACTTCTAGAATTTTAATAAAGTAGTGAAATACAAAATAAATATTCAGAACTTAATAGCATTGTGTCCTACAAATGGTACCAACACAGCCTTTAGTGATCTGCTTCCTCTTGCTCATACCCTCTGCAATCTGGATTTCACAAAGTAGCTGGAATATTTAATGCAAATCTGATCCTGCAACTGGTCAACTTCAAGACCTTCAATGACTTCGTAAATACAATTCAGAATCATACCTCTGACTTCGCCAACCTGCTCAGCCTCACGAGCTGCCTCTAATCCCTGTCTGTGATGTTCCAGGCCCCTTGACACTGTTTAAGCATCTCAGACATGTTCAGGTATCCTCACCTCAGCACCTTTGCATGTTCTGTTCTAGTTACCCTTCATGTGATTTTTCTTTCTCTTGGTTGGGTCCTTCCTTGCTTAAAAAAGACCTTCTCCTTAGGAAGGTTTTCCTCGAATATAGCAATGTTTGTGGCTTCCCTCAAAGTCGTTCAGATCTCACATACTCTTTACAAATATTTCTACTTGTTATTTTCCGTGCATGCATGATGATGTGAAATTACATACTCATTTGTTGGTGTGGTTACTGTCTCTCTCCTTTTAGTTGGCTGCGTTCCACTAGGCAGAGACTATTAATGCTTTCATGCAATTCCAGTAACTTTTCTGGGGGAACCTGACTAAATTGCTCTGAAATTTCTAGAAACTAACAAGTAAATAATGTTATCAATAAAGTGAAATACAAGGAAACAAGATAGCCACATTTTAATCAATATTGCAAATGATCATGATCATTAAGGTAATTAAATAGAATAGATCTGAAACAATTGATAACAAACATAGCGTGTAATATATGATAAAAGAAGCAACAAACTCAACAGGTAAAGGGATGGATTATTCAACAAATATTAAAAAAGAAACATTTGGTGTTCTATTACAAACTGTAAAATAAAGTCCAGATTAATTTATGTGCTAACTGAGACATAGATGATAGATAGGTAGGTAGGTAGGTAGATAATAGATAGATAATAGAACTGGAAGGTAATACTTTGAGGATTTTAAGGATCATGTGATAGAGAAATGATTTCAAGTACAAATGCAATGAATGAAAAAGACATCTCTATAAGACATCAAATATAATCACAGATACTTTATGTGAAATACTTTACTTACCAGGAAAACTATAAAAAATATGCTGATAGATAATATTCCTAATCTATAAAAAACATTTAAAGATCAATTAAAAATCACTCATCCTAAAGCAAACATAGCAAAGGACATGAGTAAAACTGTGCAGAATTAAAATGAGAAACAATGGACATGTAAAAATCAACTTGCCTAATAATGAAACACAAGCAAATGTGATGACTCATATTTTTCAGGTATTAAAGTAACAAATATTTTTCAGAGATCACCCTAGTGTTGGCAAGAATGCATTAAAAAAGCACTTCCCCAATATGATAAAGATAAATTAGCACAACTTGATTGAAATCAATTTGACAATATAAATTGAGTCCTTAGAAATTTCATATCTGCAAAATCAGTAACCTTCCAGAAATATATCCTGAATAGTCAAACATGAGTACATTGATTTATGTACAAGGATGCTCAAAATAATATTCATTAAAATGGCAGGGAAAAAAATGGTTCTAGCCTAAGTGTGTAATAAGACAACAGTTAAAAACACAATGATACAGCTCCCTTATGGAACATAGTTTGATCATTTAAATTAATGTTTTCATAGACGAAGTACACAAAAATAGTAATGACAATAATCTTCAGTGAAAACATCTTAGCATACTAAACCACATTAAAAATCATTCTAACCTGGTACATTCATGCAATAAAACTTTATGGCGATATGCATTTTAAAATTAGTCATCTTAGCATGTTAAACTACAAAAATGGCACTTTTCACTGTTTTTATGTTCCTTTAAAAAATTTCACCAGTCTTACTTTCAGAATAGATTTTCATACACAAAACTGTTTTAAAACTTAGGAACTTACTAAAATAAGAGAAAAAAGGTTCACATTTAAGAAGAAAACATAAGTCTCCTTTTGGGAAAATTAAGACTTGGTTTTTATCTGCTGCTAAGGTAATAAAATGATAAAGATGGAGACTAGTATAAGAAAATATTATAATCAATAACTATACAAAAATAATATGGCCTATTCAATAGATCATAAATAAAACAATGCAAATTAAATAATAATGACTTCATTTTCGATATTAAATCGGCACCTAGAAAGTTGACGACGTGCACAGTGAGGGAGCGGAAATCAGTTCTCAATAATGCTAGCGTCGAAGTTTTGCATAAATTCACTGCTATTGATGGTACAAGATAGTGACCTTTTTAGAAATGAGTATTCAAATATATATAAGCTATCCAGTTTTTCATTTGAGTTAACATAGAAATTTATTGAGAAACTTCCCAGAAGAAATTAAAAGTTAAATGCTGAAAAGTGTTCATGATAGCTTTGGTAGCAATCTCATACCACAAGCAATCTAAATTATTGGAAAATCGGTACATTCTTAAATAAACGGTTAATTTAGTTATTTTTTAACATAAGAAGAATGCTATTTGGCAGTGTGTCTGTGATGTAAAATTAAATATTAAGTGAAGAGAACAGGGTATAAAACGATCACAAGCAGCACGTAACACATACGGTCCCAAACTAAAAGTCTTCAAAGGCCTGAGAGTTCTAATGGATTTTTCTCTTAAGTTTTTTATGTTATACATAGCTCTGCTCTAGCATGCTGCTTTGAGAAAGACAATGGAAGTGAAATACTGTAAGCGAAGCAGTTTCCTGCAAGAGAAAGGAATGAAAGGGTACAGCAAATAGGTTGATCTCAGACACAGGAATAATCTCCAAAGTTCTAACTTGAGTGGTCTTCTTTGAGCCATCGCTCTGGTAAATACTTTCAAGCGCACTACCTTAGCTAGTCCTAAAAACATCACTGTGTGTTAATTTTAAGCCCCATTTTCTGTATGAAGAACAGTAGGCTAGGGGTGGAAAACTAACTTGCTGAGGGTCATACAGTTGGTGAATATGAATCTAGCATCAAACCCAGAATTCCTTTACTCCAAAAGCTAACTTTCTCCACTATCCCTACCCAACAGACCATGGTGATGATTTCCTTCAGACAAGTAGAGACAGAAGATTTAAATAAAGACCAAGTCTATGCGTTGCGTGCTGGGGGTTGGGGGGAGGAGGACGGAGAGGGAGAGGGAGTAATGGAAAGGGAATAGATGGAGGACTGTTAAAGGACTTTAATTTTTTCAAACAAATGCAAGTGAAATTGCTTACCAAGACTGTCTTTGAGTAGAAAAACTATCAAGAGGCTCTATGAGCAATCTGGTCAGGTTGCACCTAGGACCCCAGGGCAGATCTTGATGCCTACTGAGGAATCCAGTGCTTCAGGAAACGTTAAAAGGAAAAGAACTTACACTTTGGAATCACACAGATTAAATGTTGAATTTTGTCTTCAACAGGACCTACTTCAGAGGTGACTGTCAGTCAGGGATGATTTCCCCCCAGCGCCCCCACTCCGATCCACAGGACATCTAGTACTATCTGGAAACATTGTGCTTAACACATCTGGGGTTGGGGCACTACTGGGGAGAGAACAGAGATGCTAGTAAGCACCCTACAATGCACAGGACATCCCACCTTGGCCAATAGGTATTTAGCTCAAAATATCAATATCCTTGAGGGATAACCTTAGGGAAAATATTTAGCTAAATTCTCTGAGCCTTGTTTGTTGATAATAGTAGTAATATCTGCTTAAGAGGGTTATCAAGATTAGAGGAATTGTGTGCACAAAATGAAATGTCATCACATGGATATTACCAAATGACAAACGCATCCCCATTTATCTCCACGCATTGAGTCCTTCAGCTTCCTCCTTCTCAGTTTCCCCAAATAATGACCCCCCTCCCCCAAACAAGCTTCAGACCCTCAAATCCAGTCTCAATATGGACCTACGTGTCAATCAACCAGCCAGGCTTACCTTTGACCTCTGAAGAGTTGAAATGAAGAAATACTTACATTACAAAATAACAATAAAGCAGCAAAATGCCAAGAACCTGGGATCCAGGAAAACATTTCAAATCTAGGTTGGTAACGATAGTAAGAGGCTTATCATGACCATAAAAATAATTCGTCAAGAAGGGTGTTTATTCCAGAGCTGTTTGTGCTGGAAAAGGAATAGCAACACGCTAGATATCTGCTAGTGGGGATTGGTTAAATAAATGGTGGTATGTCCACGTATGAGAGTCTGCTTTAGGACGGAAAAAGATAAACACTAGATCACAGTTTAGGAGATGAAGTGTGAGCCAACCATACATGACAGCATTTAGCACAGAACGTGCTTGGAAAAGGGAGCAGCAGTCACCTCAGAGTGGTGGGGTTGCTGCTGGCCTTCTTGGTGTGCTTCAGTGGATATTCCGATTGTCTAAATGAGCTTGCATCATTCCTTTAAGTAAATAAATGCAATAAATAGCACATAGCTTTGAGTTAAATGTATATTTTTATCAGGTTCCAAAGGAGTGTGCACACTATTTAAATGAAGAAAATCAATGGAAAAGTAAGAACATGAGAATGAAATATCTGGTTCAGCTTCAAAAGGAGAGAAAGAAAATTTCTAAACTCACCAAAAGTTTCCTTTGTGTAAGGAGGTGCCAACTTGAATGTAAAATACTGCCACCAACAAGTGAGAAGTGAAATCTTAACTCTGGAGAAGCCAGCTTTGCTTCCAAACCCCACCAGCTTCCAGCCAAATTTGCTTTACCTGCTTTATGGTGTTAAGTGGTCATTTGCTTCTAGCAACTGAGAAAACGCCAATCTTGAATTCCCCAAGAATTGTGCACAAATAATCTTAGAATCAACACACACACACACACACACACACACACACACACACACACACACGCACACACACGTACACAAATGTATCTTTCTCCGGTTTTCTTCAATTCTGCAGAGTGGAGTAGTTTTCCATATTTTTAAATGTACCTAAATATAAAGCCTCAAAGCCTCCCACAGCCAGCCCAAGGACATCAGCATCCCTGTGCCACGCAGCTCACAGCCCTGCCCTCTCACTCACTGTAGCCATTGCTCCTCAGCCCCGCCATTCCGGTGCTTTGGCCTCTCTCACTGCAGCCACCTGCCTTCCATGGACTTTCTCAAGCCTCTCTCTGCTGTTCTTAGAGGCCCCGAGGCTTTCCCACCTGCCTGACACAGGTCCACACGGAAAGCACCCTCGCTAGGCTGTCCTGTCTCCCTGTGATGACTAACCCTATCACCTTGGCTAAGTGCTGTCCAGATATCTGATAAAACAGTGTGTGTGCAAGTGTTTCTAGGACAGATTAGTACTGAAATCAGTAAACTGAGTAAAGAAGCTCCACCCTCACCAGTGTAGGCAGCATTATCCAATCCGCTAGGACTGGAACCTGAATAGAACTAAAAGGTGAAAGAACGGTGACTGCTCTCTGCGTGAACTGGGACGTGCATCGTCTCCTGCTCTGAGATAGTAGCCTTTCTAAGGTTCTTAGGCCTTTGAACTCAAACTGGAGCTTCTACCTCGGCCCCCCTTGCTTCTCGGGTCTTTCAGTTTGACCTGGAATCACACCACTGGCTTTTCTGGATCTCCAGCATCAGATGAGAGACTGAGGGGCTTCTCAGCCCACATAATCATGTTCCTCATGATATATATGGATAGATAAGTAGGTAGGTAGGTAGACAGATAGATAATGATTGATTGATCCTACTGGTTCTATTTTTTTCTGAGTAACCTCAATAAATCCTTTATCAGAGGACAGGGCTACTAGATTTTTTTAAAGGAAAGGTGCAGACAGAAATGAAGGTAAGTGGGCAGGCAGGCAGGAAGAGGAGGAGGAAGCATTTTTAAACTATATTGACTTGTTCATCTTGCTTGTTCCTCCCAGCTGGGGATTGTGAAGTTGCATCCTTGGGATGTATGTGGACAGCGTCCAGGATCCTTGTCACCAAGCCATACCAAGGCAACTATGATTTAGAACATGCTTTCTTCAAAGTTCTAGAGCCCAGAAGCTTAAGAATTTGGATGCTATAATTAGCAAGCCAACCCAACTATAATGGAAAGTTAATGATTCCAGTGCCAGAATATTCTGCTTACACCAAAGTCAGGTACCTATGAGTGCTTCTCTTCGGCACTCATTGCATTGTTTACAGCTTTAGGGTTAGGGGAATAGGCCCCTGTTCTACTCCTAGATGATCTGAAAGAGTGGGGAAACATCCTGAGCTTTATTTAGATTTCTCATCTGTAACATAAAAAGCTCCGATAAGGGGGTGTATCCTGGTGGCCTACTGGTCTAGTATATTTTGGAGCAGTCCCACAGACATCCCAAGGTGCCCGATTCAAGACTCAGGGCCAGGGGGAATCAGCAAATGTGAACAATTAAATAAAAATAGTGCTTCCTACTTCTCTCTCTTTCTGCCTGCTTGTCTATTTGCCTTCATTCCTGCCTGTACGTTTCCTTTAAAAAAATAAAAGCTCAGATGAAAGTGGAGAAATTGAAAGATCCATAATATAATATAAAGATCTATAATCTATAATATAAGAACAGAGGTTTGTGTCCAAAAGAACTGAGTTCAAATACTTTGTACCTTATTCCCTGTGTGACAATGAACAATTCATATAGCTTTTCTAACCCTTCAATCTCAACTCTAAAACTGATACTCTATAGACTTATCGAGTAGATTTACAAAACATAAAAAGTGCAAAAGAAAACAGTTGACACATAAAATTACAATTATCACCGGTATAGTTCTAAAATTCATTCTAAATATTTATCAAACATATGCCATGTCATGACTCATGAATAGCAGATATCAGTGAATGCCAGAACCTCAGAATAAGAAAGGGCAGTAACATTTAATTGCAATTGTGAGTTGACATGTATTCATTCTTGTGGTACAGAAGCAGTGATAGCGTAGATGATAACTCAGAAAACTAAAAAGTCATATAAGCTAGGAAAAGGCATATAATAAAATTATAGTCATCTGGGTGATTTCTTTTTAGATACTACCACAAAGTAGACATGATTTTCAGTAAGTCATTTCTAGGTCTGAGTATTCTCTTTTGTAGAATGAGGGGTGTATTTGTCTATACTCTTTAAAATGTTAAATTAAAGAGATAATTGAACTAGTTTAGCCATTAAAGATAATTATTGACTCAACAGTTATCATGTATAGATGTGGCTAGAATAAAGGAGTCACATGATATGATGGGGCTCCATTTCTCCCAGGTAAATTCTCTCCATGTAGAGTTCTGATGCAGCTTCATAATTCCTATTCTACCACTGGAAACGTCCCTCCCCCAGAGCTCTGGCAGAAAGAAAAAGATGTCAGCAGAGCTCTCATTAGCTGTCCTTGACCTTCCACCTATTGCTGAACCGATAATCTTGACCAGGGCATTGGGCATCTGAAAGAACCACAGGAAACTGGTTTCCCAGCAAAGTCAGAGGGTCTGTCATGAGAGGAGGAATCCACGTTGGACTGGAAAAAAGAAGGGTGGTAGCTTATATAACCACAGAATTCGTCCATAGCTTGTTTTTTCTCTTTGCTATTATTCTAGTTCTCGTTACAAATAAGAACCTAAGAAGGTAGTTGCATCTGAAATGAGGACGATGTAACAGAACAAAAGAGCAGAAAAATGATATTTTACAACAACTGGGAACTTTGCATCAACATACACTCTGACACTGACAAATAACAATGATTAATCATGTTGCTTTGTGCCTAGTATTGCACTAGGATGGGTTCAGAAGACATATGGTACTTAGGTTGGAGATGGGGAACAAAAGGCAAGAATGTAAACCACAGAAAACTTTGAACAAGGCCAGGGAACACCTCTGAACTTACGTTCGCCTAAGACCCTGAGGCACTCCAACTCTGAGCAAAGGCCAAGTGAGATAAATGCAAAGCAATTTCAAACATGTGATGCAGTACATACATTATTTTACAAAATCGATTTTGAATAGCTGTTAGACTGTGTGGCACAATTAATAACTGCAACAGAAATTCATATAAAGCCAAAAGCTGTGGGTCTGATCATAAAGGGAGGTGGAATTGGATGGAGCTGAAAAAATGGATGTGATTTGTCCCTATGACCCCACCATTCGACTTCTGGGTGTTTACCCAAAAGATAAAAAATCACTTATCCGCAGAGATGTACGCATCCCCGTGAATATTGCAGCCATATTCACAATAGTTAAGAGCAGGAAACTACCTGAGTGCCCAGCATCAGATGATGGATAAAGAAGATGTTGTATATAGACACAATGGAATACTGCAAGGACCTTGAAAAGACAAAATCCTGTCATTTGAATCAATAGGATGGATCTAGAGGGGATTATGCTAAATGAAATAAGTCAAAAGAAGAAAGACAGGCACCAGATGATCTCACTTATGGTGGAATGTGAATAGACAAAACAAAGGAACAAAGGAAACAAAACCAACCCTTGGACACTTGCAATAGAAGTGAGGTTACCAACAGCAAATGGGATGGAAAGAAGCGAGGCAGGGGGCAGAGACCACAGGACAATGGTGAAGAACACTTGGTGATTTGATGGAGGATAGGATATCTTGACATATATCTGAGGACAGGGGAAACAGCACATAGGAGTTTATTTTAATGTGCAAAATGAAAGTTGCTGCAGTAAAAAGAATTAACAAAAAACAAGAATGGATGTGATCTGGATGGGAGGAGATTGAGGTCGGCGGTAGTCAATGAATCTTGGGACTTGCTGTGGACTGACTTGCAGGACTTTCAGCTTCACCGTTTTCTACCCTGTGCTAGTCTGCATCAGGTTTACCGTTTTCTTTTTTCTGTTCACGGCTTGTATTTTTCTTTGAAAGCATGGACAAATTCCACAAGTCTTGGTTGATGAAAAAGCACTAAATTAGAAGTGTGTGCCAAAGAAAAAGCTCTGCAATACTTATAGAAAAGAGCAGAGACCTGCCAAATAGTCTGAAAACAATTTGAAGTCTGGGATCAATGAGGTCCCGGCCAAAGGCCACATGCAACCAAATATTTAATTGAATCTCCTCCTCGGAATTTCAAGTGCCATGTGTTACACAGAGAAATGAGCGCTATTGGAAAGTGGATCCCAGGTTAGCTCTTGTTAGAAATACAGTCTTAGCAATTTCTCTTTTCTCTAGGCTCTGATGTCTTCTGGACTCATACTCCATTATTCAGCAATGATTTATGTGGCCTTCTCTATGCCAAGGACTTATTAGCTTTAAGGAAGACAAAGATGAAAGCCCATTGCAACAAAACCTACAGGATTTTGTGTCAAATGATTTAGATTGGAATAACAGTTCAAAGAAGACAGCACTAAAGATGGCACATTAAGAAGTACCCATGGAGACACCCAAGAATTTTTGGAATTTGGAAGAGAATAGGGTTTAACCGGATCAAACTAAGCTTAACCTGCAAATCTGAATCAATAAAGACATTTGGAAAAAAATGAAGAACCTAAACATCCTATTAATCTTTATCATTTGAATTGCACCCATTTTACAGACTAGCATCACAGAGTCTCTGAACTTTTGTAGAGAAGCATAGTCAACAGGTGAGTTTTCTAATTCTAATTGCTGTGTTCTATTTCTACGCTACTTCCCTTCAGAGTTCTGTATTGTTCATGCGTGCTTACCTTATCATCACTATCTCATCATTTTCGAATTTATGAGAATAAATTATGAATTAATTGGTGAGATAATTATTGAACACATTATTAGCAAGACACTATGACAGACACTGGAGATACCATGTTGAAAAAAATATGGTCCTCCTCCAATTTGGACAACACATAAAAAACTTCTTATCACTTAGGGTACAACAATATGGTACTTAAGAGCCTAGATTTTAGAAGACAATAGAAATATCCAGAATATTGTTTTCATTAGGGTTTGCTAATTAATTGAAGGCTCAATCAATTTTCTGTATTTTTCTGATTTTCAGTTCATTGATTTCCATACTGGTCTTTAATATTTCCCACCTTGTACTTATTTTGAGTTTACTTTGCTCTTTTGCTAGCTTCTTAAGGTCAATAAGATCACTAATTATAACTCTTTATTCCTAATATTGAGCATTTAAAAAACTAGCAAAAGACATGGATTGACATTTCTCCAAAGAATGTATACAAATGGCCTACAAGTACACGCAGTGATCCTCGACATCACTCATCATTATGACAATGCAAATAAAAACTTAAATGAAAAACCACTTCACACCCCTTGAGATGACCATTACAAAGCAAAACCAGAAAACAACAAATGATACCATGGGCGTGGAGAAATTGGGACCCTGAGTATTGCTTGTAGGAATTTTAAATGGTGACATCACTACGGAAAAGTTTGGTAGTTTCTCAGTTAAACAGAATTATCATATGATGCAGCAATTTCACTTTAGAGTATACACCTCAAAAGCACTGAAATCAGAAGCTCAACTACTTACCTCTCAGTATTTGTAGCAGCATTATTCACAACGACCAATAAATGGACATAATTCTAATGGCTGCTGATAAATGAATAGATGAGCAAATGTGGTATGTGTATGCAATGAAATATTATTCAGTCTTAAAAAATAATTAAAATTCTGCTATGACATGGATCAAACATAAAGATATTATGCCAAGTGAAATAAACCAAACACAATAAAATGTTCTGTATTAGAAAATACAACAGGAGATGTCAGGAGGAGAGGAATAGAAAATGTTTCCTGAGTACAGACTTCCAAGATCAGAGAATGAAAAAGCTCTAGAGAATTACCTCTTGAGAACTAAGCAATGCTATGGCTGTGTTACGGATTTTTCCCCAAATTCGTTATTGAAACTTTAATCCCTAATATGCTGTTTAGATATGGAAATGCTGGAAGACAATTAGGGTAAATCAGGTTATGAGGACAGGGTTCTCACGCACGTGATGCGATTATTGGCTTTGTAAGAACAGGAAAAGAAAAAGGGATCTCTCAGCCTCTCTTCCCTACCGCAGGAACCAAGGAAAGACCACATGAGTACACAGCAAGAAGTCGACTAACTGCAAGTAGAGATCAAACGAGTTGACACCTTGACCTCGAACTTCAGTCTCCAGAACTGTGAAAAATACATCTTTGTTGCTAAGGCATTCATGCAATATTTTATTATAGCACATGAGCAAACTAAAGCATTGCATCCTACAATTTTATTTTATTTTATCTCAGCTAAATATTTTAAAATTTCTCTTGCTATGTCTTCTTTGACCTTCAGGTTATTTGGAAGCGCATTGTTTAATTTCCAGATATACAGAAATTTCTTAGATATTTTTCTCTTGTTGATTTCTAAGTCGATTCCAATGTGGGTCAAAGAACTGAGATTTGTTTTAGGGCACAAGATGTGGTACATACTGGTTAACAAAAGAAAGTGTATTCCTGAGCTGGTGAGTGGAGGTTTAAAAATATTAGTTCAACTTGATTGATAGCTATTGATTTTCTAATGACTATCATGTAAGTCAATAAAAGATGAGCATTGAAATTTCCAACTATGTAAATTTATCTATTTCTCCTTTCAGTTCTGACAATTATTGCTTCTTGTATCTTGAATAGCTGCTATGATGTTCATAACACAATTAGGATGGCAATGTCTTAATAACAGACCCATCTTTTTATTATTATAAAAATGTCACTCTTTACCCCTGACAATAGTCAGTGCCCAGAAATTTACTGTATCTGATATTAATGTAGCCCATTCCAACTTTCTTATGATTAGTGTTACCACGGCAAAGCTTATCCCATCCTTTATTTTTTTCTTCTTTTAAAAGTATATAATGGACATACATGAGTTTATGTTAGTTTCAGGTAGACAGCACAATGACTCAATATTTGTATGTATTGTGAAAGATCATCAAAGTAAGTCTAGTTAATATCCATTAGCACACAGTTACCTTTTTGTTCCTTCTGGTGAGAATTTTTAAGATCTACTCTCTTAGCAGCTTTCAGATATATGATACAGCAAGTTAACCACGACACTGCATCATTTCCCATGTCTTATCCCCAGCCTCTGGCAACCACCAACATGCTCTCGGTGGGTGTCTATGAGCTGGGGGAAGAAGAGGATGTATGAGTTTATTTGTTTTCATATATGTATGCTTGCACGCATGTATGTATGTATGTATGTATGTATGTATTTTAGCTTCCACATGTTATCATAACTATTTCACTTAGTATAATGGCTCCAAGGTCCATCAACATTAGTGCAAAGGGCATGATTTCCAACTGGCCCACTGCTGATCTCTGATAGGAATACCCAGCAATCCTCCCCTGGCTAGATGGCCAGGGTCAGGAGCACGGTGGAGAGAAAGGGTCCTGCCTGGCTGCAGGTCCCACAGGCGCCAAGGTCGGCAGGAACCACCTGCAAAAGGGCCCTGGTTTGGCAGCCGGCCACGGAAGAATGACCATTGCCGGGCCTGGCGTTCGCACCACCACCAGCCTGCCCCCGAGCACACTGCTCACAGAACAGCCTCCACAGCTCAAAGTCCCACCATCAGTTAACAATATTTCAACCTGCTTATTCAGGAGCATCTGCACCAGCCTCTACTCCCACCAGGAGGCCACACAGGTGGCTGGAATGAGAGGGTGCCATAGGCCGCAGTTCCGTCAAGGACACTTACCTGGCGTCGCCGTGAACACCCGCAAGCTGTGGGGCCTGGTCCCCAGCCTCTGCAGTGACCTGAGGGGTGCGTCACCTGGCTGGGAGTCAAGTCGGTCGCCATAACCAGCTTCTTGCTGGGCGCCAGCAGCCCCGCTGCAGGGTCCGAGGGGCTGGCCCGTGCGGCCACCTGAGGAATGTGCGCCCAGGTGGAGGAAGGCCCCGGCACGCCACCGTCGCAGCCCAGGCCTGCGTCCTCCCTCAGACTCTCAGGTCCCTGCGGGCGCTGCCTCCTGTCCTGGGGCCGCGGCGTGGAGGCCACAGTGTCCTCCTGGCGGGTGACGAGCGTCGCTCCGGGGCCAGAGCTGCTCGCGGGCAGCAGGGCTGCAGGAGGAAACCTTCCAGGTGCCGACGGCATGGGGCTCACCCAGGAATCGTGTCCTGGAGGGAGGAACCGCCGGCCGCTTAGGGCTGCGCAGAGGCTCGGTGTTGCGGTGTCACGCAGTAAGGCCACCACACTTTGGAACAGCCAGACAGCCCCGATGGACAGCGACACCGGTTTCTGTGAGTGACTGCAGCCAGCCTGGCTCACACAGGCATCTCGCTGAGGACGGAGCGGCCTGCTGGCCTGGCAGGTCCTCCCAGCAGCCTGGTGACGTCGTGGGTGCTCTTCCTGCAGGCCCGGGTCTCCTCGCAGCAGGCCGCGGCCCACCCCTCAGACAGTCCACGGGACATGGGGACAGCGCTGCTGCAGCAGGGAGCCAGCCGGGTCACACTGCTGAGCTGGCCCTCCTCCCGCAGGGCCCGCTGTAGCTCCAGCCCGAGACGCCTCCCAAATGCGCAGGAATCCTGCGCAGCTGATGCTGATCGCCGACCACCTGAGAGCAAGCCTGGACCCCGGAGCCTCCGGGGCGGCCGGGCCTGTCCGTCGGGTCCCTGCCTCTTTGCAGCACCCCTAGCACCCTGACCTTTGTCCTCTTCGGAGACAACTGCTGACTAAGAGTCTGGATGTCACAGATGCCACCAGCTCCTTCAGCCCTGCCCTCCTGGCTCCTGTGCACAGGCAGGCGTCGTGTTCTCCGGTCAGAGAGCCGGCCGCTCCGGCCCCCGCACACCTGTTGCGGGACAAGGACAGGACAGGCTGGTTGTGGTTGCAGACAGCGGCCGTCTCCATTTTGTATTATTATTTGTATTATTTTTCAAGCCTGCTGACTCGCGTGCTTGTGTCCCTGACTGGAGAAGCGGCCCCCAGCACGGCCTTCTCTCCTGGGACTTGGGGTTGGTAGCTGGACTAGGCTGCAGAGGCCTCAACACCCTCCAGGACTGAAGATGCCCTTCTGGCCTGGGCCTGGACCTGTGGGACACCCCTGAACTGCAGTGGCCCCGGGACTTAACCAGCCCCACGCCTGCCCCCCAGGCCTCCAAACAATGCCCTTGCTGGAGCCCTGGCCTCTACTGGGGTCTGCTGCCCTGAAGGCCCACAGGTCCCCAGGACACCCCAGCCAGTGCCCCGACCCTTTCCCTGGGCAGGGACAGAATAAATGCTTCCATAGAAAAAAAGGAGGGGGAAAGAAATCACTTCTAGGGAACTTTACCCTTTAATTATTTTTAGACTGTTTGTTTTAGGAACAGATTTAGATTTATAGAAAGCATTTAGATTTGAGACTCCAGTTACAGAGTATATGGGCTACACAGCTTGATACTATTCATGAGTGACTCAGGTTTTTGTTTTTGTTTTTGTTTTTGTTTATTTTTCCCCCCATCTGTTCTCCATTTTGGATAATTTTTGCTGTTATGTTTCAAATTCATGAGTCATTTAAGTGTATTCAGTGAAATTTTATTTCAGGTATCTTCTTTTCCTTTTCTAGTGCCTCCATTCATTTAGAAACATTCATTTCGTGTCTTTTCTCCTTAGGCTCATGTTTCTTAAAAGCGTCACTATTTTTATAAAAATTATTTTAAGATTCCTGTGTGCTCATTGTGTTTTGTCTCTGTTACCTATCGAATTTTTTCTATTATTTTTCTTCCTGGTTATGGCTCACAATTTCTTGAGGCTTTGCATGCCTAGTAAATTGTGAATTTTATTTTTGAGTGCTAAATTTTGATGTACTTTTTTTTTTTTTTTTAAGGAAAGATGCAGGCAGGCATGGAGGAGAATAGGCAGGCAGGAAGAGAGAGGAGGAAGCACTTTATTTATTTTCACTTAGTTGTTCACACTGGTTGTCTCCCTTCCTCCCGACTCCAATCTGAGTCTTGAACCCAGGGCCTTGGGATGCAGGTATACTAGACAACTAAGCCACCAGAGTGTACCTGAAGTACTCTTTCTGAGAGATTTGAACTTTATGGCAGCTTTTTTTATTCAACCATTCGTTCCTTTTGAACATTGTTTTCAAGCTATTGTAGTTCAGGTTAATCAAAGGAAGATTTAGCTATCAGAACTTAGTGCCACCACTAAGACATAACTTTTCCAGGGTTTCTAATCATTGTCTCATGTATTGAATAAGGTATCTCCATTCTGGATGTGAGTAGCAAATGTTTCCCTGTCCTGTGTGAATCTAGGAATTATTCAGTTTATAGTAATCAGGAATTTTTCTTTCCCTTAAAATTGTTTTATGTCCAAACATATAGTATTTTATTCAATACACACACAGACTGGTATTTAATCATAGACTCAAGAAGATGCTTTTCAGAATTTTAGAGCTCTTTCTTGGCTCAGTTCACTTCTCTCCAGGATTCTGCCTTGAAAATTCTATTTACTTACCCCTCCTCAAACTGTAAACATCCGTCCACTCAATCTGACAAGACCATGGGCTCTGCTTAGGTTCCCCCGCCAGCACTGCATCCTAAAAACACTCTACACAGAAAGTGGGCATCTTGGTGTAGAGTTCATTTGTATATATTTCTTCTTCCAGGGATCCCAGTCTAATGCTACCTGTTATCCAGTGTCTGAAAATAGCTATTTTCTAGGTAAACTTTGGACTCTGTTTTTCGTGATTAGAGAGAGAGCCGGGAGAGAGAGAATTCATTCTGAAAATAGTTTGTCAGTGGGAATAAGTGTTAGAGCAGCATAGATCTCCTGACCAGCAGCCAAACATACTCTGGCCATTCCAACAAGTACCAGCATAGAGGGGACATGACAGCTAAGAACAGATGAGACAGCACACCCTAGCAATGCCAGTTCTTCACAGAAACCAGTGAAGATCATTTTTCCATTTTTCCATTTTTTCAGTTCGTGATTTTACAAAACTTCTCTCTTACTTATATTAATTAAGAAGGAGAAGAGGAGGAGGGGAAAATTTTAAATGACAGAAAAAGGCCCTAAGTGACTGAGAAACAGGTAGTGTCAATGGGAGAAAATCGAGGTCTCTACATTGGAGAAAAGAATCTACTTTTTCCTCCTATCCACACAAATATTTAGAGCCCTATTGGAAGAAGCCAGAAAACCAGGGAGATGTCCCTGAAGGCATACCTCAGCCAATTGCATAACCCATGATGCCGTGCATCTCTCACCCTTTGCTGCTGCCGAGGCTTGCAGGCATCCTGGAGGTCAGCGCCCAGTGGCTGTGGTCATCGAATGCACTCTGTGTGCCTCTTTTCTTCTGAGGTTTTGTTTCTGAATAAACTTTTTGTTCTTTAATAATGTTTTTTGGTGGCCACACTTTGTATAGCAGCTTCATTAGAAGACTTTGCAACATTGCTCAGGATTACTCACTCTCCTCTGTTATCTGTTGCTTAGTGTGCTCATTTTGCATCCTCAACTAGCCTGAAAATTTCTCAGAAAATGTGTGTTTTTATATTCTTTCTTAATATCCCACAGCTCATATGAGCACAGTGTTTTGCATCATGATGGCAACAAGAAACTTTCAAAGATATGGCAAGTTTTAGGGAGAATATGTTTTTATGTGAAATACAGCATTATTGGTGTTTTAGTTTTTCAATTACATACAAATACCATGCCAGTAGGGCCCTTCCAGAAGAAAACAGAGGGGGAAAAAAACCCAAACCTCTTGTCAAGGGAGCTAGGTGTTGAGGGAAGGAATAGCTCAAAGCTAATTTAGATTGGCAACAATCAGCAGGGGTTGCATAACTGATTATGTTGTTTTTTGTTTTGTTTTGTTTTGTTTTAATAGTGGCTGATCATTGTAAAGTGGACTTTAAAATAAATCTTTAAACGGCATCTCTTTTCTGACTTTCTCATGCATGGTCAAAGGGAGTGCTAAGTAGTCTTCGAGAATCCGTGGTTGCCATAGAAATTATTTCTAAATTGATCTCTCTATACTTAGAGGTGCTTTGCATAGAGGTCATCTAAGGAAAGGCTTATCCCTAAGGGATACCCTCTGGCAATGCTAATTAAATAGAACAGTATGGAAAAACCGAGAGAATAATAAGAAGGGGAAGGTGAAAAATAACTCTTGGATTATGAAAAAGTTAGTTTCAGATATTTACAATGATGTTGTCTAAACCTTACTAAAGATTCAGATCTCTTTTCATTGCACAGAATTTTGGTTTGCAAATTTGGAGATCCTATAGTCAACACATCTAATCTCTCTGAGAGTCAATTTCCTCATCATAAGGGGGACATGGATGTCAACTCTGCATGTTTTTAGGATATTTAAAAAAGCAAGTATAGCTAAAATGCTTAGTGTATTTCCCAGAAAATTGCACATGCTCAAAAGAGTTTATTTATCTCATTGAAATCCTGTAACATTTAGCTTACTCCCAGAGAAAAGAATGTATGGACACTGCCCACACTCGATTTTTGGTTGTAAATCTCTTAAATATTCATTAAAATATTTAAATTCATTTGGTTTCACTGTGACCAGCTCACCTACTTAAACAGACTTAAATTAACCTAAAGAAATAATAGTAGGTGAGAAAAAGGTTGCCCTATTTAATAAAATATCCTTGTGTACAGAGGAATAACTTTCCAAATAATTTTATGCAACCAGCATATCAATAACTGAAATTATGACTAGGATAATTAATCTCTTTGATGATTCAGAGGTCACAAAGCTTCTTTTATGACTCAAGTTTAGGAGTTTCCATTTCACAGAAGAAGTGAAATGCTAATTAACTAGATTGGTTTGATAAGGAGGATGGGGTAGATGAGTTTATAAATAGATTTTGAGAATTTTTGCTCCATAAATGAGGTGCTATCTCCTTTATTAGGTAACACATGAAACTTTGAGATAAACGAATAAAGTTAATCTGAATCTAAGGCAAATTCATTGAAGTGGATGAAGGAACAACAAAACAAATATTAGTGCAAGAAAATTTTAAGTGAAATTGTAGACAGAGAAAAATGCAGTCACAGAAAAGGGACATCTTAACCTAGCCTGGTATGAGCATTTGTAAAAGCCAGATTAATTTACCAAAGCATAGTTTGATAAACAAGATGATGACTCTAAACAAAACTTTTCAATGATTCCCCATAATCTAAGAATGAAGATGTTACCCCTTGACCTGACATATGAAGCTTCTTCCTTTACAATCAATAAATTGGCTACTTATTCAGTCTTTTCTCCTTTAACTCTTACAATGGAATTCTCCAGAAAGATTCTCCAATGACTTCTGTTATTCTCTTGAATTATCTAGGAATTTCTATGGCACCAATCTCTGCCTTTAGTAAGGGCATAAATATTTTCTAGAGGCAATAGTTGACCAACAGAGGCACAAACCCGTGGAAACCAGTTAAGACTATTAAGTGTCTCCATCATTGTTTTAATCAGCTAACATGTGGATTCTCATCTTTAATAACCTTTCATGGAGAAGGATACATTAAGCTATATTAATTTACAGATGTGACACCATGACTCTCAAACTCATTCTACTTTTGGTAAGTTGTTCTTCCATCAATCTATGCTGATAATTAGGGTTCCCATCTAGATATCCCTAGGATTTTCATGGCAGAGGCCATGTTATAATTCAAACACCATTTTCTCCTGATAACTTAAGTCTACATTCTCCAATCTCCCATTGAGTTACATTGAGGCTTTATGAGTGAGCTCTTACCAGTGGGGTGTGGCAGAGAATGCATAAATAGACCTTGCTATTTTAACATCCCATAACATCTTCCAACCCTCTCTTCACTGTACATGCAATTTTGGAGGCCACATGTTCCAAATGGCATGTCTTTAAGATGGAGGAACATTGCCTAACTTGCAACAGACTGAGCATAAGTGAAAAAACAAGTGTGGTCAACTCATTATGCTAACCAGCATTAAGCACCCTAACTAGAACAACCAGCAAATGCATCTGTTTTTCAAACTCATTTTAAAATTTTCTTTTGCTTGCTAGTATGCTGAATAGTTCTTGTTCAAGAATAAGCTCAATCTTCACCAATTTACTAAGTCTTGGGACTTGAGCATCCAGTTTCCCCTGACACTTTCTCTGTGTGTCAAAAATTTCACAAATAGGATTGTTGCATTAAAAGAGAAATAAAGTAGATTATTACTTTCCAAACTATTTCATTCCA
Source organism: Solenodon paradoxus (assembly GCA_004363575.1). Lineage (NCBI taxonomy): Eukaryota > Metazoa > Chordata > Mammalia > Eulipotyphla > Solenodontidae > Solenodon > Solenodon paradoxus. The sequence goes on along the minus strand of RJWH01001872.1, from coordinate 56,632 downwards.
TGACACATACAGTAACTAAATATATCTGTACATCGCATTAAAGTAATGGATGAGGTTGTTTGTGAATGATGATAACCACTCAGGGAATTCAGTCAGCCCCAGGATCTACTCAGTGTCAACATAGTAGAGAGGACTGATAACTCAAGACAATTTTCATCCATTCATAGCCTAACACTATGCTTCGGTACATTTGTTGAGAAGTTTTAATGAAGAAGAAGCCTACTCAAGCATAGTCCTACACGGTAGAATTAGTTTGGAGCTCTTTCCATGTTTCAGAATTTGAGCCTAAACTTTTTTGAGGCTCTCATGATGCAGTATGCTACCATATGAAAAGGACTTTTTAGCATGTTACACATAATATAGTCATTTTGATCTTCACATCCCTGAGAAGTAGCCATCATCATTTATCCTTAGTATATGAAGAAATTAAGCTCTGAGAGGCTGAGTGTCAGGTGGACACACATGTGAATGGTTGAAGTGTAGGGCGTAGCGGGTAGTTGAAAGATTTTACCAGGAGTGAGCAAGCAATAGAGAGATTTGTGAGCAAGAAATAGAAAGATGCAACCACTCTCCAAGGAGAGAAAGAGGCCAGACTTAAGGAAATGAGTGGGCATTGGATATTAGCGATGGGGTTTATGTAAGGCTGGGTGAAGGTGGCCAAGTGGGTGGGGTGCAGGAAAACAGGGTACCTCCCCAGTTTCTCACACAGCTGGAGTGGGGGTCTTGTAGTCTCTGGAAAATAGGACATTTTCCAACTTTTCAGATGGCTTGGAGTGGTCCTGCACTGTTCTTCCCAGGCAGTTTGAGAATCTTCCACCTGGGATGTGGGCTTCAACTGGCTCGGGGCTGTTGTTACTGATATCTTGTTTTTGGTATGGTGATTTTCCATTGACCTAAGGCTAGTAAGGTTGTTTGGGGGATGAGCTAGAACTCAAATGGGTCCATCTCCAAACCACACTACCTTAAGGAAGATAATCCTTGCCACCAGTGAACCCAAAATAACTCTTATCAACCAAACTTAACAGAAGGTGATATGCAAGGCAGAAATCCAGTGTTGGCTTTATAATGAGAAATCAATAGCCAAACAAATTAGAACACTGAGTTAAACTTTTCACTAAATTCTCTTATCTCACTTCTCAGAAAATAAAAACTGTGGGTCAATGAGACCCTATTGAAATGTCTGAGTATAAGAGATATGGGTAAGAGTTAAGAAGCAATGTTTTTGAGTACACTAGATCAGAACTGAATAACCCGTCTAATAGAATGTCACCAACGTAAGGCAAAGCAAAAAAGAGGGCTGTAGGTAGGAAGCCAAGCACAAAAAGGCCAAAGGGTAGTGAACGAGAATGGTTAAAACAATTTAGAGAGCCATGACTAGAGTAACTCTAAAGATTAAGCAAAAACCAGGCAGGGATCTCTGAGAAGGAGTAGCTAAGAATAGAGGATAATCTCTCTCTTTCAGAAAAATCAACATGGAAGCAAAATTTTCAGAGAAAGTCTTATGGAGCATGAAGTCTTAATGCAGATTAAAATTAAAAAGGATTCATAAAATTAGCTTAATATAGTTTCCCTAGTATAGAAAGAAGTATAACAAATATCAGAATATGCAGTGGCAGTAACATCATCTTTTATGATGATAGACCTATGATGATCATATGGGCCTTGGTTTCATATTTTTAATGCCTACCTTCATCACAGTCACCTCTGCTTGTTCCTTGAAGTAGAAAGAAAAAGAAATCATGGCATAATCATCAGTCAGCCTTCGCACATTACACGTTTTTCTGGTAAAAAGATTTTCCCTTTGAGAACGACCACCCTGGTTGGAGAAGAATTCATTCTCTGGTTTAAGGGACAAAGAACAATAGGGTTGAGAAAACCAGTCTTTATAGTCTCCTGCCCTAAGAAATGGATTCAGAGCTGGATACCTAATTGAATATGAATTGGGAAAATTATAGCAGGAAATTTTGGTGAAATGACCGAAAATGAGATCTCTTTCAGTGGTTTTGCTAGACCTGAAGGAAGTAAGTCTAGAATTGCTGTGGCCATCTTGCTACTATAAGAAAAAAAAACAAAAAAATCCCTGAAAAAACTATGAAGAAAACATGAAATAAAAGAGAAGCAAAGCAGTTTTGCTTTAAAGGAAAAGTGAAGGCAGGAAAGGAGAGTAGGCAGGCAGGCAGGAAGAGAGAGGAAGAAAAACTTGTATTTTATTTAGCTGGTCACACTGGTTGTCTCCCCTGGGGCCTGGGACTGGAACCCAGGTGTGTGAGGTCTGCGCTTCTTTGGAGGCAATTGACCTACCACTGCTCCATGAGGGCGTGCCAAGAAGATTTTTAATGAGATTTCCGTACTTGGGATCAACAACAGCTGATGCCAGTCTCACTTAACTTTCAGTTATGTGAACCTCAAACATGTTGAAGCAATCAAATGAATTTGAGCAAAGAGAAGAATGCTGTCTCTTTTAGGTTCCCATTTACATTCAGAATTGAATCGATCCCAAAATTATTAAGGAAGATGGTTTTAAAATTCCACTAAGCTTGACTAAGCTTTCGAGACATTTCCCCATTACTTTGGGCCCTTGACTTCTCTTTTTTTAGAACATGATTTTAGAATACTTAAAATTGTAAGCTCTTCATTTAGTCCCTTGAAAGGTAAACATTCTCTCAGTCTCTTGCCAGGAGACCTAGGAATGGCTCACATCTCAAGGATATGAGAGTCCTGTCTTCAAAATGTCATTATAAAGAAAAATTACCACATACATCCCAAGATCCTGGGTTCCCCATGGCCTGAGGCTGGAAAAGGAACAACTGAATAAAAATAAAATAAAATGCTTCTTCCTCCCCTCTCTTCATGCCTGAGTGGACTTGCCTTCATTCCTGCTTGCACCTTTCCTTTCAAAAAATAAAATAAAATAAAGAGAAAGAAAGAAAACTAATGGCCCTAATTCCTGTCTCTGTATGAAGGCATGAACTTAATTTGCTAAGTTTTAATTAACAAACATGGAAGACCAATCACATTAACCAGCCCCTACCTCCCAATGTTATCCAGTACTTTTCCAGTACCTCTCTCCAGGAATTAAAAACCCTCTGTCATATCAATTTCAGGGGAGTTGAGTTCACTCTCTCTCTCCCCGCTGGTTCAAGAGTCTTGAAAAAAATCTGTTTTACCTATTTAACTCACGCGATTTTCCTTTGACACTAACTTACGTTGTGTATAAGAAAATATATCCCTATATTTAAGCCAGTTGAGTCACATGTTTCTGTATGACACAGCTGAAAGCAACTGATACAGAAATAATTGAATTTTTCTTCACTAACCACAGCAATTTTTAAAGCATTTTAGGCACTAACCTTCTATATAAACTTATATTACCTTTTGAGCACAAGGCCTGAGGACATTACTCAAGCCCACTAAAAGTTGATCCGTGGTTGAAACCTGCTCCCATGTCCTTGGTTGCCAGCTCTTTTCTGCCCATCCTGAAGAAGTTGCTTTTCCCATATTCCCACTTGTAACCTTGGCCTCCCTCCTCCCATCTCTGGCCAGATGACACTTGTTTTTGTATTAATTTAACTCATCTTATGAAAAATTTTGCTTTTCTCCCTGTGGTTCACGTCCTGATGTTTGCCTACGTTTACTTTCCCAAAGTGAGCTCAAAATAGCACTGTCCTCCAACCAGTTCTAGACAGGACAAAATCTGCCATAGCTACTGTGTTTTCTATTGATTTTTGTAGGGGGAAATATGCCCTTAATTGATCAAAAAACACATCTCTACCATAGAGATGAAATTTATAAATATATTTCTCCATATTACTATCTTATCCAAAACAGATCACTTTGGAGTAACATTTAACAGAAAGTAGACTTAAAAATTGATCTAAAGAAATGGAATCCACTGTGGAAAATTAGACCCTTCTCCTGCCAGCTTTTTTATATTAGTGCTGCACACATTTACATTGTACTAGGAAGGTCACAGAAAACTTTTAGTGGTATTTTCATAACTGGAATATTTTGAAAGTGACATTGGGCATAGTCTAGACTTCAGCTGGATGCTGAGGTATAGGTGGAATGGTATGGGTAGAAAAAGAAAAGGAAAGAGGAGGATCATAAAGATCCTTTAACCAAACAAGACCCACATTACAGATTTTGTGATTGAACTTAATAAGTCTATGTATAGACTCTGTATGGAAACAGAAAAGGAAGAGGAACTCAAATATTATGTCAGAGTCAGGATTCATTTTTCTAAGAATTTATTGAATTCCTACTGTATAAAAGACCATCTATTAGTTACTGAGAGTATAAAATCAATAATGACTTCTACCTCTGAACCATATCACATTCCAGTGGAAATGATTTTTTCATGGTTCACAAAGATTTTTATATGTATTACATTTGATTAAATATAGCATTCAAATATATAGCATGTATAATATATTTGAATGCTATAAACAATAATCTTTCTATTAGAGACCCAAAGAAGTTATTAAAATTTCTATTCTATAGGCAAAATAACTTACAAAAATCAGGAAATAACAGCAATGAGCTACAAACTCAGGTCTTCTAACTTTAAATCTGATTTTTTAAGACACATGATATTGTGTCTTAAAGACTTTTGTCACCATATTAATGTCCCCAAAATCTTAAGACCCATCATTTTGTTGGTATAACATTCCAGATATGATGCTCATGTTATTTATTCATAAAGAATGAGGACAAAAGCAGATCTTAATCATAGTATTCTTCCTACCAAGATAGAAGATGATTATACTACCTACTAGAAAAACATTATTTCTAATACACTCTCCTATGCATTAATATTTAATTATCCAAATTTATGGGAGAGTGGGTCAACAGAAATTATTTTGGTAGTATGGATGAAGAAACTAAGGTACAGAAAAGTCACCCCTTTAATTAATCAAAAGTAGATATGGGGTCTATTTCTAGATGTAGGCCTAGATGTTCCAACTTCCTGTGTAATATTCTGTTGACTAAAACTCTCTACTAAAAGGAAGAAGGGTGATTCATGCAGGAGTGGGTGACCTGGAACATTTAATTCTCTAAGTTTTAGTGTTTTTCATCAAGTGTGGACAATGTTTATTAATTACTTCGTCACTGCAGTTCTTTTTCTTCCAGTAAATTAAGAGATTTTTAAGAGTAAGATACAAATCATATTCCTCTCTGTTTAACCCCAGTGCTTAGTGAGTGCCTTGTATATAAATGGAACTACCTACCTGGTTAATGAGCTGAATTGAATGGAACAGCATGAAACAAGCTGAAATGTATTGACTGATATTTGATTTTGGAATTCTATAAATAAAGCACAGTTTCATAATATCAATTTAGTGAAGGAATAACAAATTCATTTAGGAAAGGAAGGGTGAGTTACTAGCTTAGTAAGATTAAAGATATTTCCTAATGATAGTAAAATTCTGTGCTAACATAGAAATTCTTAACTCTTTTAAATGATGTGGCCTTGAGTCATTTGATTTTGCAATCTTCAGCTTCTTGATTTGTGAAATGAGAAACACTGTATTTCCTAAGGATCTTAACAATTGAATGACCCAAAGTCACATCAGGAAAAATATTCTGGTACAGGATGACAAATCCTACCAGCTACTACTCACATCTTTTGAGATTCTGGCAGAGGAAAAAGTATCCCAAAACAACCTATATGCATCTCCATAATGCAGGGTTTCTTATAATGTCATGCCATGTATGTGCTGACCTTAACCAAGATAAGACACTCTCAGAAGTTCAATGAATGTATATTCTAGACGATTACAACACAGCCACTATCAGGTGAGTCCCACCTGAGATCTCCAAGCAACCAATCATACCTTCAGTCTCCATCAGAGGACCAGGTAGCCAGTATTATCCATCATCACTTATTTCCAGGTGTTCTCAATGACGCTCCTTTCACTTTACTTTCCTTTGCCTCCTATCGCAGTCTCGCCTACCCTCCTTCACAAAACCCAGTTCCTCTGAAGCATACCTGCCCACTCTCCCTCCTAGTATCATCTGTGCTCACTTTGATACCCTAGCAACTTCCCTTGATTTATTATTAACATTAGCATCTGCTTTACTATCTCTAAGCCTCTCACAATTCTTTTCTTATAATGTGGAAACTTCAACAATCATGTAAATGATCTACCAATTACCCTGGTCTTCATTTTTTTATCTGATAACTCTTCTCATTCCTTTTCTCTGTGCTTACTAATGACTGTACCCTTCTATTAATCTTCATCAGCATTTGTCTTTTCAACCAATGCCTTGTATCTGTTGAATGCATCCCCTGTAGTACAAATTTTCTTTGTCCCCAATGAGGCTTTGAATCATAGGTAACTGACAAAACTCCAACCCTAATAAAATCCAGTAGCTTTCAGAATCTTCTAAATTAAAATTTCTTAGAGAAATCACAAAGGACTAGACTCTTCTCAAACTGCAGACACACGTCTCAAATGGACGCACAACCTAGATCACGTCTGCTATGTTCTGCGAACAAATTCATTTCCACAGTTTATGAAATTACTACTCCAGACCTTCTATCTTCTCAAATCTTCAATACTTCCCCCACATTGTCTTAGAATGTCTTGCAAATTTTTACAGAGTAAATAGACACTAAAAACTACCCTTAATTTTGTCCTCCATTATTCTTCCTCCCTTCCAAATATAATGAAGGAAGCATCCCCACTCCCACTAAATCCCCTTATCAATGCTCCCTGGATTTTATCTCCTTAACCATCTCAAAGTACTTGCTCCAACAATTGTCTCCCATCTCTCCAGCATTATTGATTTTTTTTTTCCTTTAAAGTGATTCATTCCCAGCAGAATAGAAGCATGTCTTAAAGTTTGCATCAAATTTTTTTTTTTTACTTCACAATTCCTCCATTATCCATGGTCAATTCTCCGACCTCTTCTAACTCAAACTCCCAGGGGTATTTGACATGACATCCATGAAACACATGCTTTCCTAATCCAAAAATATATGGATGGAATTATATCCTTCCGAATTCTTAGATCAGAGCCCTAATCCCACTATGACTATATTTTGAGATGGACATTAAGGAAGCAATTAAAGTTAAATGAATTTCTTAGGTTGGTGACCCTAATTCAATAGAATTGTTTCACTAGAAGAAAATAAAGAATTCTCAGGAATAACTGCAGGAACATATGCACAGAGAAAAGTGCCATGCAAAGAGAAAGAGAAGGCCATCTGCAAGTCCAGACAGACTCAAGAGAAAAGAAACTACGGACACCTTGGTTTCGGATTTTCAGCTTCTAGAACTGTGAGAAATAAGTTTCTGTTCTCTAGGCCACCCAGTCTTTACTACTTTGTTATGCACAACCAATGCCATGAAGTCACAGTTCTCTGGTTCTCCTCCGATCTCACTCACTGTCCTTTGAGGACAGTCCCCTCTGTTTCCAGAAGACTCTACAGGTCTTCCTTTTTGTTCTCTCTCACTCCTGTGTCTAGAGCATCTTAGCGATCTCATTCTATTGTTGAGCTTCATTTTTTTTCAATGTATGATAATAGTAATGTGATGATATTTGTATGAGTCTTTAACACTTAGAGAAACATATTTAAGATGGGGGTGAAATGATCTAACAGCTGGGATTCTTTACAAAATAGCACAGGCTGAGGGACTTGAAACATGCAGGCTAGTCTCTGAAATGATGTGTGTTGGAGCATCATTATATGTGTGTTGGCATTCATTATACTAGCTGTTATGGGCTACACTGTGTCCCTCTAAACATTACATGTTACAGAACCCTGTACCTTCAGAATGTGAGTATATTTGAAGACAGGGCTTTGAGGAAGTAACTAATGTAAAAGGTCATATGGAAGAGATCATAATCCAATATGACAGATGTCCTTATAAGAAGAGGAGGTCAGACGAGATATAAGAGGGTACACAGGAGAGATCACATGAGAATATAGAAGGAAGCAAAAAGGCAGCAATTTGCAAATCAAGGAGAGGGACTCAGAGGAAACCCAACCTATCAAATACTTGATCTTAGATGTCTACATTCAAAAGCTGTGAGCAAATACACTTCTGTGGTGTAAAGCACCCAGCCTGTGATTCTGTTGTGGCTGTCTTAGCAAATTACTATCTTTGTGTGTCTACTTTTGTGTATATTTGAAATGAAAATTCTCTATAGTAAAAGGTGTTTTTACAAAAGGTTCTTGGCACACCCACATGGCTCAGGCAGCTCAGGTGGCTAAGATACAGACCATGGAAAGCCCAAGGACCCAGGTTCGCTGCCCAGGGCTGGGCGGGGGTGGGGGTGGGGTAAAGACAAAACGAAAAAGATTCTTGACACCTATATGACTTTCAAATAAATATCTACAAGCTAAGCATTTTCTGTGAGACACAGGCTCTCACATATAACTGCTCTTAACTTCTCCATTTAAATATATAATAGGAGTTTCAAACACATGATCAAAGTAGAAGCAGAAATCCTTTACAAGCATCCCTAAGATTATACGATTCACATGTTAGAGTACACTGAAGACTTTTCACTTCATTCCAAAGGCTTTAACCGTCTTATGAGGCTCATAATGCTGCAGCTGTCTTCTTCTCTAGAGGTCAACTTTTGTTGTTTTAAGCCTCTGTTATTGGGGGTGTGTGGAGGGGGCGCTCTTTATTATCAAAACATAGCCTTGGGGCTGCACCCTAGTGGAGTAGCAGTTGGACTGAGTCCACATACATCCCAGGGACCTGGGTTTGTGTCCCAGGGCCAGAGATAACAACCAGAATGAACTGCATAAAATACATGAAAATGCTTCTTCCTCCTCCTCGCTCTTCCTGACTGTCTGGCTACTCACCTTCATTTCTGCTTGCACCTTTCCTTAAAAAAACAAAAATACAAACATGGCCTTGTCTACACTCACTACTACTGAAATTTAACTTTTTTATTTGCATTTTTCTTGCTCTCATGACTAGAATACAAGTTATCTGAGGGCAAGAATTGTATATTCGCTTGTATATGCGTTTTACCAGGAATGTCGTCACTTAATAGGCATCAGATATTTGTTAACAATCTAGCTTATCAAACTGTTCAAGAATGTGGTTTTAACTGAAGGTCAAAGAGAGACTTCTTTCTGCCCAAAACTTCAGCTTTCAGAGCAAATCTCATTCAACCAGCTACACAGACAAGGAACACAGCGAGTACTGGCATTGTAGTTGCTGTTGACTGAGTTTGGGAAGGAAAAACAAGCTGGGAAGACTCCAGGAATGAGTTTATGCTGAATATTTTGTGGTCTGATTTCTGGGCATTTAATCCACACTCTCATCAAGGGATGATAAGCATGGCGATGTAAGGAAGCAAACAAATGTAAAAGGGGAGTTTCTATTTAGATCCCATTTCTTGTCGTCTTTCTTTTTATGGAACAAAAAGAAAAAAAATTAACATGGAAGACGAAACAAGGAAGTCAGCTCTTCACATATCGCATTGAGTAAGGAAAGAATAAAATCCTGAGCACCACGCTCCCTCTTGAAAGTTGACATGCCATTTTAAAGTAAGCTTGCTTTGTTTAAACCAGATTTGCATCTTAGTAGAAGCTTACCAGCCTGTAACCTGTGAGGGGATGGTTGCCATGACAACACTAATGAGCCTGTCCTATGACCAGAGACATGGCAAAGAGAGAAAATGTTTGTGTTCCCACTTATTATCACTGGTCTCTGCTTTCTGGACAGGAAGAGCTGATAAATCACTCTAGCAAAGGAAAATATTCATTAATGGTCTTGTATGAGCTATTCAAACTTTGCATAAGTAATAGAATTTTATAGCACTAAAAAAAAAGTAAAGGTCAGTTAAAAACCATTTAAATCATTTAAAGCTGTGATGTGTTGGTAATGGGTTACTGTTCTGAAACCGAAAGCTGCTTTTTCTAATAAATAATGTGTTGGATTCATCTTAGTTTGGTCTGCTATAGATGCTTTGTCCAGTCTTCCTCACTGACTGATTTCAAACCCTATTTCATTTGATAATTTAACTGGTAATCCTTCAGCTGCCTCTTCATTAAACAGTGAAAATAGATCAATAGCAGCATGTATTTAAGACATTATGCTATGCTGACTCTAAAATATAGCAGAGCATTCAGCCTCAGAACAAAATTCAACGTGGATTATCCATCTCTGAGTTGGAGTTTGGGGGTGGGGGCTGGGGTTTCCTGGGGCAGGACAGTCAGGAAGTACTCCTTCACCTGGGGACAAGGGTGATGCTTTTGGAACTATTTTCCCTGCCCTACCGACATCATTCTCCACTCCCACCCAGGTGTCAGTGATGTGTGAGTTCTCTAAAGATAAACATCTTAAAGAGGACAAGAGAAAATGTCTATACTCCGGCAATTTTTAATCCAGTCAACTAAGAGGTACTATTCATTTCTTAGAAATATAATACAATTATGAGTCTTGAGACTAGGATTCACAACCCAGATCTGACACTACCGACTGAATGTTCTTATGGAGAATACACATGATTATTTTGCTTTAGTTTCCAGAAACCATTACCTAATAAAACCAGTCACTAGTTAGACCAAAGCTCCCTGGAAATCAATTGGACTAACTCAAAAAGTAGTGAATGAGTAAAAATGTATGTAAGAGAAGCTGACTGAACACCTAACAAATAATCTAAACTGAAAACTGGATTTAAACAAAGCACGGTGCAGATTCTTCTTGTTTCTTAAGTCAACTATTGAGAGGTGCGTGTTAAAAGTTTCAATTACAAATGTAGATTTCCCTATTTTTTTAGTTCTATTCATTTTGATTCACATATTTTAAAGTTACATTATTGGTATGTGCAGATTTATGACATGAATATACTGTCTACTGACTCCCTTTTCATTTTGAAATATTCTTTCGATGTTCCTAAATACTCTCTAAGAATGTTTCTTGCCTGGAGTTTATTTTATTATTTCATAACTCTATCAGTTTTCCCTTGATTAGTGTTTGTATGGTCTATCTTTTTCAATTGTTTTATTTTCCATCTTTCTGTGACTATATAAAGTGTATTTTTTAAACTTTTCTGATGATTTACTCTCTCCTCTCCCTTTCCACTCTCCCCTCTCCCCACCCTCCCTTCTCCCCTCTCCCATCTACCCTCTCCCCTCTCTTAAAACCTGTAGAAGTTTTTTTTAACTCTTTAACTAGAGATTTCAACATCCCTCACCAAGCAGCTCCTATGAAGGAGACCAATGATATATCTGAGACAGAGTCTCCGTAAAGTATTGCAATATTGTAGAACGTTTCATTTTCCCTTAACACACTTTTGGCCTTGCCTTCATTCCCCACTCCCCTAACCATTCACTCATCCCTGCAACTCAGCTGTCTCAGATCTCAGGTCATTGTTCTTACCTTGGTTGGCCCTAAAAGATTGACTCCCGTGGGCTCCCTGCCAGCCTGTCCCTCACACATCCGGAATTAACAAATGTTCCAAGGGAAAAGCAGGCCATCTTGCCTTGGAGTAATTATTCCCATCTGGAATTTGGTTTATCTGTTTCTCAATTCTTCCTGTCTTCTGTGATGTCTTCACATTTTATTTTTTTAATTAAAATCATTTTTTTCTTTGCCTTTTTCAGTTGTACTAAGAACTTTTGGCTGAAATGAAAACTACATCCTAAACAGAAACGTACATATGTTGTAAGATGTAAGAAATGTACTTACATCCAGTAAAATAAGCATGATGTTAAGAGTTCGATTTTCATTTATGGAAGCTTGCTTCTCTGATCACCTGGAATGCTTGTTTGAATAGATGTCTCTTATTAATTCCCCTCCACTCCTAACCCACCAGTATTCTCCAACATGACATGTTAATATTTTCCTGGACCGTCTTGTGTGATTCTCATTCTCTGTTATGTCCACAAAATCTCAATTACAAACACAACAAATCAACTGCAACTGAACTCAGGAGACAGAACTCTTGTTGTGCTTTGTGTTCACAGTATTTCTCACAGTAACAGAGCCCAATAAATATTTCGAATGCCTGTTTAGTGAACATCAATAACTAACACTAGTGCTAGATTGCTAGGTGTCCAGGACCTCTAAGTTCTTTATGGGTATTAACTGACTTAAGATTCATAACCCAAGGAGATACATTTTACTATTATTACAAGTGTCCAGATATGAAAACTGAGAATGAAGAGTGTGAGTATATCACACAAAGCTCAGTGATTCCGTGATAGAGGAGCAATGTGGATGCAGACTCTCTCCTCATAGAGCCCCTTCCATAGACTGTCTCTAGGAATGAATAGTGAATGAATCTAATTTTATTTCATCTAGGTTTACGCTACAAAACTCTTCTCTTTAACACTTTCTCTGTAGTCCCACCATACTTTCAATATGATGAATTTACAGGATATAAAGACTGCCTTTAGTGATTTTAGTTAGTGATATGGCAAGAGTTTTTTTTAAAGGGTCACCATTTAATTGACACATCATAAACTGGATGCCTCATGCCTTGGGCACAATCATTTTCTCTCTCTCTCTCTCTCTCTCTCTCTCTCTCACACACACACACACACACACACACACACACACACACACACACACTTCTCCCATCAATTGTCAGAATGCTTAACAGAAGTCAAATGTACTTGTTCCCAATTTACAGTATCTGTTGTAATTATATTATTTACTCAAATATTTATATAAACTGATAAAATGAGTATGAAAACAGGCAAGTTAATTTTATTAATTTCTGTTGAAACAACTGCAAATATAAGGGAGAAATGGTCAAATCCCAAATTGTTCTTTCCAATTGCCCTGATCAGTGCCTAGGTTCTTGGTCTACTTGAAAGAAAATTAAATAGAAAATCTCAGTGTGATTAGTGTCCCATCTGAAGGCATATGTGTTTAAAAGGCTCTGGCTCTTTATCAAATACTCAGAGAATAGATGGACTTTATGCTTTTAAAACTCAAGAAAAAAATGATTAAAATATAAATTTATTTGCTTCAGCCAAATTCAAATATCTGCTCAAATGTCATCTTATCAGTAAATACTTTTCTTGAGAAGCCCAGACAGAACAGTAACCCTTCTGTTCCCTGGTACTTGCTAGTCCCTTTAGCCAGCTTTACTTTAGTCCCTAACTTTTCTCCATTACTGAGGCTATATAATCACATGCATTTGCTCATGGTGTTTTGTTGACAGCGGTGTCCTGTCATAGCAGATTTATTCTAGCTCAAAGAGATCTATGTCCTACTCCCTGGAACCTGAGAATATGTTGGCTTATCCAGAAAAAAAAGGACTTTGCCAATGTGGTTAAGGTTAAAGACCTTGAGATGAGGAGAGTATAGGAGAACATCTAAGTGGGCTTAACTTATACAACTCCCTAAAAGAAACTTTTCCTGCAAAGGTCAGTGTCAGAATGAGATAAAGTTGCTGGCTTTCAAGATGGAAATGGGCCATGGGTCCAAAAATGGGAGCAGCTCCTAGAAGACAGGAAATGTATGTGAGTGGATTCTTCCCCTGATCTGCTAAAAAGGAACACAATCTTGAAGACATTTTGATTTTAGCCCGGTGAGACCCCACATTAGACTTCTGATTATATACTGTAAGTTACTACATTTTTGCCGTGTTAAATCATAGCAATAACTGAAAACCCATTTATGTCCCCTTGCATATCCTGAGCTCAGTGAAACATCACTGTATTTTCCACTTTACCTCTAAAACTTCTAACAGTACTTAGCACATAGAAAATATTCAGAAATATGTGTTAAATACATAAATAATGAATGAATGTGCAGACAAATGAATTTTAATCCTGAATAAAAGGGCATCTACTGAAGTCATACCAATAATGATACTATCTACTGAGTGCTTCCTATTAGTCAGGCATTTATGTTTACTCATTTTCCCATTTACTCATCACAGCAAATTTCCACAGGAGTACTCTGGGACTCAAAAGCACTAAATAATTTGACCAGGTCTATTTGACTCAAAAGTTAAGTCTCTTGGTGCACCCTGGTGGCTCAGGTGTTAAGTCTGCAGCTACAGGTATATAGTCCATGTAAAGCCCAAAGACCCAGCTTCATAACCCAGTGCCAGGGGAGACAACCAAAGTGAACAACTGAATGAATAAAAAAATGCTTCTTCCTCCTCTCTCTGCCTGCTTGCTTCCTTGCTTCCTTCTTTACAAAAAGAAAAATGTGAGGTCTTCTATTGAAAAGCCATTTATAAGAATAATCAGTATGACTTTAAAATCTATGATCAATAATATAAAAGTTATATATATATATACACATATACTTTGAAAAGCAGGAAGGGTTACTTACTTAATCGGTATGCAACAAAGGCATTCATGTGCAAGTTCGTGTATGTGTGTGTGAGTGAAATAACACATTTAGCACTCCGGTGATTTGAGTCTCTCAAAGCACAGCAATTAGGCACCCTGCCTAATTGGATTCCGCATCAAAACTCCACATGTGAATTAATGGGCCATGCATACCCCTTATCCAGGAGGTCAGCTGACAAACACCGTAAGCATAATTTGCCAGAGTCTTCTTTGTGTCCCAAACAAAAGCTACAGGCTGAACCTCCATCACTCTCTGCTCTGGCCCACAATGAGTAGCTCACTTCACCTGATCCCAGCCCTTCTTCACACCCTATCTTTGCTGAGGACTAAAGAGGCTGGAAAATAAGTCTGGCCTCAGAGGGTGGGCCCAGTGCAAGTAACCTAGATGTTGAAATAGTATTAAAAGTCATATTGAAAAACAGAGTTAGTTAAAAGAAAAATCATCTTCTGGTTAACCATATAATACAGATGTAGCTGAAACTAGGAAATTTTTAAATATACTTTAGTCATCAGTCAGGTCATTACCATCTCTATGGCTTCTTATAAATGTCTTAACTCCTCTGAGCCTCATTTTTCTCAACTGTCAAAAAGGTATAATAGCTACTGCAATGGATAAAACGGATAAATAAGAAAATGATATTGTCCTCAATAATTTCACAGTTCATACATACTTTTAAGAGTTAAGGTAATTTCAAATTCTGTAAATCATCAAAATAGTCTAAAATGAAAAATTGACTGAATATATTCTGATAAATCTTTAGAGTGCATTTGAGATCAAAATTAGGAATTCAACAGAAGTTACCTTTTGATTTTCCAGTTATACCTCATTTCTGAACTGTAAATAAACACTGAACTACATTACAGAAGTGTCAGAGGACCCAAGGAGAGAACACACTCTTTCATGCTTCACTCAACAAACATTGTCACTGCTCTGCATCTGGTTTATTTTAGATGTAAATCAAAGTGTCAAAAATGTCTGCCATCTTGATACTAACATTCCAGGTTGGAGCAATAGAAAACAAATATAATACATAAGTAAATTACAAAGTACATTATAGTAAGTATTGTGGTAGTTAAGTATTATGGAGAAATAAAGGAAAGGGAAGGAAGTGGTGAGTGAAGAAAGGAGTGGATTTTCTAAGAGAGTCCAGGAAAGAATTCATTAAGGTGAAATCAATGAATTCTTCAGGAAGGTGCAGAAGTTATCTCTGTAGTTATCTAGGAGAAGAGCATTTCAGGCAAAGGAAATATTTAGGTGAAAATTCTAAAATTTAAAAATCCTGTAAAGAAATGCACAGAAATTTAGTCCCTGAAATATCATTTAAACCCAAATATATCAGTCTATGCATAAATCAGAAGGCCAGAGTGGTCCGTTGTTGTTCCAAGTTGCAGAGCTAGTTTCACGACAGAAACCCAGGCTTACATGGCTCCTGACCCAACTCTTTCCACTTAAATTCAATTATTACATTCTCTTGACATATAGTAAGTAAAACTCATTCTTTCTCCTTGAAGGGGATTTGAGCATGTTCAGCCCACACCTCTACTAAGGGAATAGAGTGCATTTCAACAAATAACGTTTTGCTTTGGCAGGTTGCATCTGTCCAAGAATTTACAAGGAAGCTTCAATGTTTAGTACAACTCCATGGAAGATAGAGATATTCACCTCTTATAGCTTTGACCTCACTAAACATTGACATCTCAAACTAAAGCATCACTAAGCTCTGGAAAAATCCATATCCTTGGTGAGTATCTACTCCCATTTTCTAGGAGTTGAGTTGTGTACCCTGAAAAAGAGAAGACTAGGACGAAGTATTCAGCAAGGAACCTACTTGTCAGGTATCACTTAATCCCCACAACAATCCTATAATGGCAGCATTGCTTGCTGTCTCATTTCATAGATAAGAAAATTGAGACCCACCAAAATTATGCAAGTGACCCAAACTCACCTAAATAAGAAATTGAAAACGGGGCTGAAAGTCAGAATTCCCAAACATAACTTTCCATTGCTTCTATGTTGGATTTTGTTGAAATATAAAATTACAGTGCATTTGATATCATAGCTAATGGGCTCTCTCTTCGAAAACTTTGTCAATTCTACTCCTCAGGGGAATGCAGAATGTATATTCCGTCATCATCGAGCTTACACAAAAATTTGCAATCAATTATTTACATATCTGCCACCTGTAAATAAACTATTATTTCTCATAGGCAAGAGCAATTTTGTACTCTTATTTGCAAATGTGTTAGCACACAGTATACCCAGAAAAATTCAACTTACCAATGTATATAGCAGAGTATAAATGGGTATATATAATAAAAATATAAACCCAAGATAATTAATTAATGACCCTTAATGGAATCAAATTTGCAATCTATTATCAGTTATTCTTCAATAACAATGTCTTAGCAGCTACCATTTTCCAATCCCTATCTGAAACAATAAGGATATAATTGGGAACTGAGAGAAATAAAGCATTCCTGCCCCACTAAGCTTTCCTTTTAGAGAGAAAAATAAGCAATAAGAAATAAAATAGATGTAGTTATCATAGAAATAAATAGTAGGAAGAGAAGGACTGCTTCAGATGAGCTAAGTAGATATGGTCTCTCTAATAAGATGATACTTACACATAAGGCAAGGCAACTGCTAAGACTCTGAAATAGGCAGTTTCAACAGACCAGACAGAGTATTCCTTTGCCAAGTTCCCAAGAAGTGAAAAGACTGTCCACAAGAAGGTCTGAACCCACGTGCTTGATGAGGAGAGAGCAAAACAGACTCTGATTGCAGTGTCGGTTCAGCAGATATTCGGTGCTGATTTAAAAAAAGAAGAAACTCTACATTAACCGGGTAAAATAGGGATTGTGTAGTAGAAAAAGAAGCAAGGAAGCAAATATTTCCCATAGTCCTCACTTCCATATAAAATGTATCTAAAAATCTAATTTCTCAAAGACTTTCTATCAAAATTATCAGGGCAGTCTTTATGTGTTTTATTTAGATCCATAGTGACCACATAGAACTACTAACCATAAGTCTGTTAAAATATAAATTTACATTAGTTAAATTTTTTTTAATTTGAAACTCAGCTTCTTACTCAAATTACTGTAGTTTCTGAGAGTTCAATAGCTACCTGTGTCCAATGGCTGCCATTTTGGACACACCTATCCACAGATGAATAGTCTGCCATCATTGTCAAAAGTTCTCTTGGACAGTGTTGATGTAGTCTTCATATAATATATCCTGAATCGATAAAACCTGGCATAGTCCCTCAAATGCCGTAAGGGCTCAGTAAATATTTCTGAACTAATTTAACTGGATTCAAGTAGGTAGGAAAGAGATGGTGTAGGGGGTGATATTCGTAGGAAGAACATACATGACACTGAAATTTTAGTAAATCTATTTACACTTGAGGCTCCATATTAGTAGGTTTGATGCTAAAATTTCTGAGTTCTCAGTTTATTTTTTTCGGTTTCTGTGATTTTTTTTTTATGACTTCGAATGTCAATTTCTTTTAAAACAATGTCAAGTAAAAATGTCTAGAGAACTTTCTTAGATCAAGAATCCAATACCCACTCTTTCTACAGATAGGTCTTCTCTGAGACCTCAGGCAAGTCTCTGCAGCTTCTTCTTTCCTTGCCACAGTAACAAGAATAATTGTGGAAAGCAAGATAAGTATGTGAAAGTTCTTTGAAAATCATAAAGGTCAAATATATCTTTTAATTGTTATTTCTCATTTGGGGGAGCAGTTAAGTTGCCTGTAAATCAACTGTTGGGGGTTAGTATGCTCAAAATATTAAAAGACTTTCACAGGCTAATAATTAACTCACCTGTTCGGTTGCTTATCAAATTGAAACACCTGTCTTTTCTGTTAATATTTAAACTCATTTGAGAGATGTCATTTCTGTTTGTTTGGTTATAATGAAAACACTGGAACCTGAGTTCATTATCCTGTGCCCCTGTCACGAGCTCCTGACTCTTCCCTTCTTCCTGTCCCTGTTTCCATCTTAACATTTTGCTTGTCTTCACCCGGCCATACCTTTAGGAGCAATCAAGGTTTTAGCTAGGAGATGAACAAAGGCATCTACAGACAAAAGGAAATGTCACTTTTGAAAGGATTTTGTTTTGATAAAGAATAATAGTAAAAGCAAAAAGGAAAACTTCTATTACAACCTCCAAAATGTTCAACCCCAACATTATTATTC
This sequence comes from Solenodon paradoxus, assembly GCA_004363575.1. NCBI lineage: Eukaryota > Metazoa > Chordata > Mammalia > Eulipotyphla > Solenodontidae > Solenodon > Solenodon paradoxus. The sequence goes on along the minus strand of RJWH01001872.1, from coordinate 38,145 downwards.
TGCTGTTCACCATTATTCGTAAATCACCATTACTAGTATGCCTACTTTTTTTAGGTAGGGACCATATTGATACGTCTGATAGGTTTGTATTTAAGTTTCATTATTCATGTTATCCCCCCCCTCTTTTTTTTTAAGCAATATATAGCCAGCTAGTCATTTTCACATTTATTATCTCATTGAAATCTCTCAGCTAGCCCTGAGATTGGTCAGGCAACCTCAATTTCCCCCAGGCTCAGAGAGGTGAAGTGATTTAACCAAGGTCACACAGCTGGTGAATGGCAGCGCTAAGATGTGCTGATCCCAAGGCGACTTTCAAATGACTGTCTAGAAGCCAGTGCATGTGATGGTTTGATTGCCAGATGCCTTAGACCTTCTAGTGTTATTTCTTGATTAAGTCTCTGTCAACATTCTTTCTGTTATAATTCTTCATCATCATGGATGCATTGACTTCAAAAAGATTGGTAAAACTATTTTCTCTAGAACACCTACTTGCCATGCTAACCATGGATTGTAGAATAGCCTGTAAATGCCAGTAGGGAGAGAAAGCTCACCTCCATACAGAGGTAAAAATCTTCATAGCAACCTGAAATCAAATCAGTCTCTAGTGTGAAAGTGTGTTTTGCTCTGAAGATTTTTTTTTCCCATTCAGGCTAAAAAGATCAAAATACTGTAGACAAGATAAATTTGCAAGAAATGGAAGTAAGGTCACCAACTGACACTTCGCCTGGAAATACCACAGGCCCTTCAGCACACACACATATGGAATAATTCATAAGGTTGACTTTTTAAACATCTTATCGATTTTTGTCAGAAAACAGCCTTTTGGCCATAGCAAATTGTGCCACAAATAAGCAGGCCTGGGAAGGAGTTGTACTCTGACAAAACTCTTTTTCCTTTCAGAAGACACACAAAGAAGGAATGTTAAAAATGAGCAGAACTCCTACTCAGCTATGAGATGAGACAATGTGGAAAAGTGGGTAGAGAAGGAAATTTAGAGTTAGAATAATTGGCTTTTATAATAATTAAAAATGGAGCTGTTTTAATACTTGTACAGAATCAAGTTTAGCTGAACAAAGGAACACACATACAGGCAAACATCTGAAGGTTGGAAAATTGGTTTGACAGATAAACTGAAACTCTGAATGAACACATTCTCTCTAAAACTGTGTCCACATTATTTTTTCTAGGGTGCCTACATTTTTTATTCTTTCAATTAGCATAAAATACTTTCTAATCTGAGAGAGAAAACAGTTTCACAACTTAACAGAGGGGAGTTTGGTCTCCAATATCCTTCCAGAGGAAATTTCTCTTATAAAATGTTGCTACCCACAAAAGCATTTTCCCACGTTTTGAAAAGATCAAGAACTTTGTAGATTTTGTTTGGCTGATTGGGGAGATATTTCTAAGGTTCTCTCAAGTTGTAGTTACCTATTAACTAATGTCTAGGTCATGCTTATTGCAACAAGAAAGTCTATTGGAAAAAGGGCAGGACTGATTGCTAGGAGCTTAGGTTTAAGTGTTAGTATTGAAATTAACTGCTCCTGAACTATTTTGCTATTACAGTCAACCCGGCTGCTAAGAATATATATAAGAACAAACTCCTTTATCTGAAGGCTTAGCTGATCTCAACTTGGGATGACTTTTAAGATTGCCACAGTGTCACCATTGTGACCGGAATTAAATCATGGAGCACACAATAGCTCACTTTTCTCGTTTTGAAAGTTGGATGATTGTTTTTCTCAACCCACATTCGGCATTTCTCTGCTCTTCCCACTTCATTCATTCTGTCTCCTAATTTTGTATGTATTTACCTCCCCCAATACAATTATAAATTATTATTTAGACAGGAGAACAAGACTATGTTTTGTTCTTCTTTGCCTACATACATTTCAGTAATTAGCACCACCCTTTGCAATTGGGTTTGTATCAAATAAATTGATGAATGAACTTATGTTGCAACCTAGGGTCACTCTGCCTCTATCTCCATTCCTTAATTTCCCATACATTTAAATAAAGGTATAGAGATTAGAAAGGTGCTGTGGTATAGCAATTAATAGTGTGGAATTTGGGACCAGAGAATAAAGGTTGGAGTATGATTTTGGGCCAGTTATGTAACTGCTCTGCACTTCAACATTCTCCTCCGTAAAGTGAGGATAATAAAACTTGTGCAAATTATTGTGAATATTACATACAGTAGTACATGTACAGTGTGGAACATAAAAGAGTTTCTTGAGAAATAATTATGGTAATAATAATATTATTTAGAAGTTTTTATCTGACTTTAACATTCTGTAAATCTGCTTTCTGCAAAGGGATGCTCTACTAATCATTAAGAGCACAAGGAAAACATCACAAAATGGCTACCGTCTAGCTCACTGAGTCCTTGCACTTTTAATCATTTTCTGACCTCAGTAAGAAAAATGGAGCTATGAAAGAGAGGGGTTTTATTGTGTTATCTTCCAGCTTGAACTAAATGTAGGTTATAGAGGGAAGAGCAAAAAGACCTGAAAGAGAGAAGTAATTTGCTGTTAATTATGTACAGTAGTTTAGAGAGAGGGAACTCAATTCATGATCCCATTATAGCAGAAAAATATTATTATCCAATTAGCATTAATATGCAAAAATAATTTACCCATTGGCATTCCAGTCAGAGTTGTTGTTATAAATCCTGCTTCAGCTACCTAGGGGAAATTTTTCTGTTGATCAAGAACACATAGATCTATGCCACCGGCAAATACAAACAATATATGCATATAATTGGTCAAACTCTAACATTTCTGGAGCAAAAATGGACACATTTGAAAAGGGAATAGACCAGACTGATTGCAAAGCCATAGAAAAAGAAGAATCTGAACCAGAGTTGTGTAGTACTAAACCTTTTGACAAAGAATTTGAAAGCTAAAAGTTGAATATCGGTTGATTTGAGAATCATCCACATTGGAGCATTTGAATTTGTTACTTGTGAATTTTCCACACGTGATTAAAATCCATTTTATAAAGTCACTAAGTTTTGAACAAATAAATTTAAATTAACTTAGAGTGCTCTCTCCTTTTATTTTTAGCCCCTAATGACCACTTCCAGTTTACTACATCTGCACTTATCATTACTTCTTAGGAGACAGCTCCTTTAGATTTGTGGTTTATTCATTAGCTCAAGAAATATTCATTGAAAGTTTTCCTGTGTGATAGTTTTATTGCATCCATATATGAAATGCACTTTTTACTAGAGAGTAGATGGTCAGTAATAAGTAAAGAACTAATAGGAAAGAAAGCTTGCAAGTAAGATGATTTCAGGTAATGCCATTATAAACAACATCATTTTTGCATGAAAATTTTGTAATCTCCATTCTCAGATTTTTACTTACAGTTTTAGTTCTGACACTTTTGAGTTAATTTTAGTATATGTTGTGAGTATATGTGTATAGATCAAGTTCAGTTTTTGCATATGGACATCCACTTTTTTCCTGTGTCATTTGTCAAAAAGACTGCCTGTCCACACAGAACTGCCTTTGGAAATATACCAGAAGTTTGTTATCTATATGTATGTGGAGTCAATTTTTAGGTTCTTTACTGAAAAGAAAAAAATCAAGAAAGTATAAAAAGCAAAAAGGGCTAAAACTCTAACAAGAAGAAGATTGATTTTATCAAAGATAAAATAAAACAAAATATTACTTACATGAGATTACCAAAAGATAAATAAAAGCTAGAAATTAAAAATGGACAGAAATTCATCAGGTAAAGCACATGCAGCAATATTTCCTGTAGCTAGAAGAATCCAGTTCAAAAGGCACAATAAGACTAAATTTTAACAGAAATAAATGCTAGACACAGGTATATAAAATACAGTGCCCATGTTCAAGCTGAAAGGAATCCAGTGCATAAAATAGACATATAAATAGATAGTTTTAATGCAAAGTTAAAAAGCACACAATGCAGTCCAAAATATAAGATCATTAGGGTATTACAGTAGCAGAATGAGGGCTAAATATTAAATAAATTCAGCTTGAAAGGCAGAGAGAATGAGACTGACCAGGGAGCAACCTGGAGTCTCAATGAACCATCGTCAAGGCCTAGGCTTTCCTTTAGCTTCATATGCCAAGTATGAAGGTTAAATAGTCAGCAACCAAAGACATCAGTAAGTGCAGATGTAGAAAAAGAAAGAAAAGAAAAATCCCAACAAAAGTCTTCTCTCTCTTTAACCAAAGGACCAAGAAAGAAATAACATCTAGCAAGCGGGGGATGGGAGGAGGGAGAAGAACTTTAGACAATAAAGTCTCTATTCTCGTCAAACACCATAGCAAAACAGGCCTCACTCCCACCCACAGCAGCTAAGACCAAGCAGGAAGTCTGGACTTAGACCCAGGCTTTACCAAGGTACTCAACCACCTCACAAGTGCAGTATTGGAGAAGGTCATGTAGGGAACTGGGATTTTGAATCCTTCTGAGTGGTTGCAAATCCCCTTCTACACTCTCAGGGGAAAGCTTAGATTTCCACTCCCTCTACGCAATAGTGATGCACTCTTTCTCCCTCCCCACTGGGGTGTTGTTTGAAGAGACCTACTGACCAATCATGATTTTCATCACAACACAGTCCTAAAGCTAGCCCTACCTTGGTGTCAGTAAAGGTCACATGGGAAAGAAGTAACAGGACACTTCAGACCCTCCAACTTAGAGAGGTATAATGCAGGCTACTAGAGAACCAGAACTCCTGTCTAGAATTCTACCATCTCTTGACAGGAAGGAGGCAACTTCACTCACTCTTTCCTTACCAAGCCAAGTTCAATGAAGCCAACTTAGAGTCTTAAATAAGACACAGAGTCTCAGCACATAATATCTGAAATGCCCAGATTTCTCTCTAAATTCACTAATCATACCTAGAACCAAGAAAACTCTAATTAAAGAATGATAGTACATGCCAAGAGTGAAAGGAAGAAATCTGAGAATCATCTAATAAATATTTAAGGAGCCACAGTAACATGCTTCAAATACCAATTATGAATATACTTAAAACAAAAATAAACGCAAATTAGACCCATCATGGGTTATCATTTCACACTAGTTACAATGGCTATTATCAAAAAGCCCAGCATCAAGTATTGGTGAGGATGTGGAGAAAAGGGAACCCTCATAGACTATTTATGAATATATAAATTGGTACAGTCACTATGGAAGGCAGAGCGGTGATTTCTTTAAAAAAAAAAAAGAAAAACAAAAAGAGTAGCAACACCATAGGATCCATTTATTCCACTTCTGGGCATTTACCTGAAGAATATGCAAACATTTAAGATATATACACCTTATGCTCATTGCAGCATTATTCACAATAGTAAAGATATGAAAATAACTTAAATACTCATCAACGAATGAGTGGATAAGGAAGACGTGGTATGTAAACACAGTGGAGTACTACTCAGCTATAAAAATTAAAGATGAATTATCATTGTGACTAGATGGATGGAATTTGAGAGGATTTTGCTAAATGAAGTAATTCAGATGGAAAAATACAAATAATGTTTTCACTCTGATGTGGACGATACAAAGACAAAAATAATGAATAGACAAGAGAGGAAACGGGATCAGCACAGGGTAAAAAGGGTAGCGGGATCAATTGTAAGACAGTGGGTGGAATCTAGACTTCAGTGGTGATTATAATGTAGCATATACAGATGTCAAAATATAAAGCCATATACCTGAACAATTTACTGTGTTTTAAACAAACATTACCTTAATTTTAAAAACTTGTTAAAATGAATATATTGAGAAAAAAATTTTTTACATGCTAGGTGTTTGATAAAATATCGCCTCCCTTCAAGAGATGAGTTGAACACTTTTTGACCCCTAAAGTAATGAATATCTAAGCAAAACTCTAAATTTCTTCACTCATGCCTGCAAGTTTCTGTAATTGAACTTTATATAAGTTTCATCTGAGAACATCTGTGGTTAGTTGCGAAAGAGAATTATTAGCCCCAAAACAGAAATAAAAGTAATTATTTTCTCTAAATTACATGATATTTTATAAACATAAGGAAGATGAGAATTTTAAATGACCTACTTCTCTTTCAATTGCACACTTTTTTGTCTATAGCAGAGTAATTCTAAGCTTCTCATATCTATCTTGGGAAGAATTGCGAGCTAGGTTAGGCAAAGAAAGATTGTCTTGAACAATCTACATTCTTCTTGCCTCCTTAGCAGAAAAAAAGTGTAATAAGAGTCAAGAATGTCTTTAGTCAATAACTCTTAGGGTTTCAATCCTCCTAGATGATTCTATTCTAAAGAGAATAACAGTGCTCTTTGAAACGGACTGATAAAGCGCTTTTATGAACCATTGCTGATCTATCCCATAGAAGGAAACTTTGCTCTAGGTGGATGAGGGAAGGGAATCATTGTATTTGTTCAGAGCTTTATACCTAGGAGTTGAGGGAGTATCATCCATGTGGTAGGTGACTCACAATAAATAAATAAATGAGTGAAAGAAGTATGAACCTAGGTTACAGGAACAGATTATTAATTCAACAGAGATCAAGAATATCAAAGCAAGAAGGAACTATTCAAGCCATCTTAGTGCACATTTTAGCTGTTCCTCCATGTGCAGTAGATATGGAAGGAAGTCTGTTTAAAAATTTTCCATACATGAGACATCAACTTCAGGCAGACCATTTCATCAGCAGCACACTCTAATTTCTAGTGTATATTCTCTTCCAAAGAACTAAAGCTTCCTTTAACTTCCATCTTATATTCCTTTCAAAAAAGCAACTTACAAGGTTTCAGAAGACCTCATGCTCCCAATAACCTACTGAAAAGGGAAAGGCCTTAAGAAACTGCTGGATTAAGACATTGGGATTCACATACATTGAACACAAGCTGGCAAGTAAAAGTTTTCAGGATAATAGTAAGAAAACCACTATTTTAGACTTCTTTATTTTAGAAAGTTTCAGATTTACAGAAAAATTGTACAGCATCCTCGACAGTTTTCACCATTATTAATATCCTATATTACTGTGGTACATTTGTTATAATTAATGAACAATTAATATATCATTGCTAGCTAAAGTTTATACTTTATTCAGATTTCCTCAGCTTTTTGCTTAAGGTTTATTTTGTATTCCGGGTTCCCATCCAGGACATTTTAATAAATTTAGTAGTCATCAATCCTTAGACTCCTCCCGGCTATGACAGCTTCTCAACTTTTTCTTGTTTTGGTGACCTTGACAATTTTGAGGAGTAATGATGATCTGTTTATAGAATATTTCTCATTGAAATTTGGCCTCCATCTTCCTCATAATTAGACTGGAGTTATATATTTTGAGGATAAAGACCACAAAAGAAAAGTGCTATTTTCATCACATCAAAGATAAAATTAACTGATATTAAACTTCATCACCTGGCCAAGTTAGTGCTTGTCAAGTTTCTCCCCTCAAAAATTACTCTTATTTGTCTCTTTCCATACTACATTCTTTGGTAGATAGTCAGCACAAGACACACTTGAGGAATGTCGAATCATGTTATACTTTTTATACCAGCATTTTACTTTCAATTGTATATTTAAAGCTTGAATTCGGTGTTTTTAAAATATTTTTATTAAACCATCTTTATTTATTTTATTTGACTGTTCATCTTGTTTCTCCCCACTAGCACAGAGAGGCACACCTGGGAATTTGGGATGTATGTACCCAACTGCTACTTCATCAAGGGGCACCATTTTTAATATTTTTAAAAAAATATTTATTGAGGTAACTTTGATTTACAAAATAATGTAAGTCTGATATCTTTCAAGATATCTTTCAATTGATATCTTTCAATATCTTTCAAACACATGATAACATAACATACCCACCTCTACTTTAAGGAGTCCTTGTTTCTTTTGGTGGGAAATGGCATTAGAAACCAAAATCTAGTTGGTAGGTATGCTCATTGCTTCTGGAGTTCTGTTACCTGTAGATTTTCTTAATGCACAAAACAAAGAAATATATGTGTGCATATATAATACTTCTAATTGTTTGTACATGTGTCCCTCTGTATCTGTGTTTCACTAAACATAGGTTACACCAATGCCCTCAGCTCTAATGCAGCTATCATCCCAGCCTCCTACCCCTGCTTAAATGCAAATTCTATTCCAACAATAAGAAACCTGGCTCTCATCATCCACCATATACTCAATTTGTCAACTTCAGTATAAATAAATTTCTGTACTAGCAGTTAACCTGTACTCCTGTAATAAGCAACTTTATCAACTAAAAAACCATGAATAACGTGATTTATTTTTCCTTTACTCTTACAGACACTCCATTCTCAGCTTTCTTGGGTGAGCACCCCCTCACTTCTTCAGTGGGATTATGAACCCACTGAAAGAGCCTCCAATGGGTTAAACTGAAAAAAAAAATTGAGCAACAAAAAGTAACTTTAGGTTGTCATGCAGATAGATCTCGTCCTCACTAGCAATGAGGATTGCCAATTTAATAGATTTTTTACCATTTTATTATATATGCCCACTATTTAATATTTAAACAATATTTTTACTTCTGCTCCATTAAATGGATGCTAATATAACTAGCATTGCTGGACAGACACAAACCACTTACCTTTAGTTCTACTGTAATGTGAGAAGAGATTATCCTCATGAAAGGGTTATTGCATTGGGACAGCTCCATCTCTGGAGCACTAACAAGCCTCATTGTTGCATGTAAAAATAATTTTCTGTAGGGTAAAGAACAAGAATCCACCCCATTTTTTCTTATTGAATAGTTATCATATCTATTAATTATCTAGCATTTATCTATAGATGCATTATTCCACTTGCATTTGTTCCCCATTTATTTAAACATGAGTTTGTTTTCTCAGCTAGATATCATGTTTCTTTGGTCTATTTGTCAGTGACTGCATACTGCATTGTCTTACTATAGATTTTATATTTTGTCTTAATATATGAGAATCATTTCGCTCTATTTTGCCCTTGTTTTTTCAAAATTGTCTTATACGTTCGAAGAGATTTTTTCTTCTGTATTTAAATGTGATGATGTTTCATGTTCTGAATGATACTGATAATTTTAATTTATTAAGGTCATTTTGCTTAGTGAACTTTCGGAGACCTTTATTTGTGTAATAACAACTTTAAACAGTAATTGCAGTGAACATGGCCTCAAAGTAATTTCCCACCAATTATTTGAGGATATTTCATTACTGTCTTCTTATATTCAATGTTACTATTTAAAAGACTGATATCATCATTTACTTTGTAGGTAACTGATTATTCTTATATGGAGTACTTAGAAAATTTTCTGTCTTTCATGTCCTCAAATATCACTTCAATGTGTCTAGGTGCAGTTTTATTCTTACTAATTCTGTCAGCACTCTGATTCCTTTCCACTCTTTGTCCTAGTCTTCAAAATTCTGATCTTTTTCTGTTACTTCCTATCATTGATGTTTTGTTTTCTTTTGAAAGTCCTTTCAGTTAGTCATTTAGTCACTTTTACCTTCTCTCTTAATCTTTCTTTCATTTTGTTCATTTATTTATCATTTCATAACCTCTTCCAGGAGTATTATTCAACCCGATCATCTATTTCATTTATTTGTTCTTCAGCTATATTCATGCTTTCATTCAACACATCCATGAAATAATTTAGTTTAATAGTATAATATAGCAGATATCACTCCCTAATTATTTCTTCATAACTATTTCCCACATTCTCCTTTAACTTATGTTTAAATTCTTGCTCTATGTGTTCCATCAGTTCTACATCCTCTTTTAAATATCTTCTACTTATTTCTTTCATTCTTAGGGTTTGTTCTGCTAGGCTGTTTCATGATTTTTTTCACAATACCTGTTTATGTCTTATTCCCCTAGCTTGGGGCATATATTGGCCTGTAGATTTCCACTGGGAGTGAGTGGGGGTAAGATTCTAGACTTTGAAGTCTAGTGGGGACCCCTCTGACAGATTAACTATTTAATAACTTCTCGAATATCCCCCTTTCAGACATAGCATTCAATCTTGACGTTTATTTCTAGGAACTTAGGTTAAATTTGGAATGATCATAAGATGTTAATGCAGCTAATTTTTACTGAGCAGATCTGCAAAATAAATGAAAACTAAAAGATCCTATATAAAGGAGCTCAAGAAATCAAATGAATTCATTTTTATTCTTAGCACTTTCTTTAATATCTTTAGCTTTGAGATAGGCTCCAAAGAAGTGTGCTTGATGAATACTAACAAAATACATTAGAATGAAATAAAGATGATTTGATTTTTATTGTAAAAATGTCTCTTAGATGTCAAAGTTATTTACATATCTTCCTAAATATTTTCAGAACCATCCCTAATTTTGAGGAGGAAATAGAAAAACCTTTTTCCTAATCAACAGTAGAAGACACTCTCAAGATTGATTCAACAGCTGGGGAAAAATTCCTTTCAAATGAAACAAAACATATAAATTATGATAATCTATAAAAATTGGTTACCTGCCACAATATAGTTTTCATAGAAAGAGGAACTAGGAGAATGATTATGCAACTGTGAACATTAGACATCAGAGTAGGGCAAATATAAGATTTACTCATTAGAGTAGGGCAATCTCCTGTCAGTAAACCTTTATATTAAGAGTAAAATAACCACTTTAAGGGGATTAAATTTCATGGGACATTTACAGACTAGTGGTGAAGGCCAGAGGTTTTCTTGGGTTTTTTTTCAGTTAATTGAAGTTTCAGTGTTGACATTTCACAACTGTGTGGGTTTATACTAGTGATCTCCACCTTCTGTGTTTTTATTTCCTACCTGTAGAACAGAAGCAGCACATACATATAGGGTGTCGTAGGGATTCAAGCAGAGAGTATAATTAAAATACATGGTATATTATACCACTCCTAGAATATGACTGATTAGTATCTTGAGTAAACATGCAATGAAGTAGGATATTTAGACTTCTTCTAACATAGTGACTATCAACCAAAGATTATTAGGAGTCAAACAGCTCAAAGATTATTAGTAGTCAAACAGCTCAAATAAGTGCTTCTTTCCTTTCAGCAACTGAATAATTATTTTAACTCAGAGTAGTATTTAGAATGCGATTCAATGTGAATGTGAACCTCTGGGCAGGGATGTAACATAGTCAAAGTTAACACATGCAAAAAGGCATAAAATAGCTTGAAAAGCAAAATCCCAAATGTGGAAGAACTGTTAATAGCATGAGACAGGAAGCACCTTTGCAATGTTTATTTCTTAATACAGTTAGATATTACACTCAACCTAGATTTTCATTTTACACCCTCAAACCTATGACCCTACAGAGAGAAAATGGCCCAGATAGTTTTTTTACAATGGGATGCAATTCCCGATAGAATTGGAAGCCCATTTAATGAAAGTTCTGTAAATCTCAAAGGTATAAATCCAGAGTAATAATCAAAGGAACTGAGATTGAACTATAGTGGGAGTATATCTTAACAACTCCTGGCTAAGAGTTTCATCCATATTTTAAATTCTAGATTGGTTTATGAAATTATTTATTCTAATAGGTGATTGAGAAAGTGGTAAAAGAGTAAACATGACGCAGTTATTTGTGTATGGAAGGATGATAGGAAGAATAATGGTCCTCTAATTTGTCCACATTTAATCCCCAAACTTGTGAGTTTGTGCTGTTACCTAGTACAATTATGTGACAGATTTTTCTCTGTTTGGCTGCAGATAGAATTAATGTTACAAATCAGTTGACCACTAAAAAGCAAAACAAGACAAAACAAAATTTCCTAGATTATTCCAGTAGGTCCTTCAAATCACTTAAGTCCTTAAAGGTGGAGAATCTTTGCAAGATGAGTCAGAGAAATGTGGTATAAGAAAGACTCTACCTGCTCTCTCTGGTTTTGAAGATAGAGGAAGATAGGCACTAGCCAAGGGATGTGATGGTCTGTTAATTCTAGGACCACCCTCAGCTGAGAGCCTGCAAAAAACAGGAACACAAGCCACACCACTGCAGGGACCAGGATTCTGCCCATACCCTGCGTGGGAAGGAAGCAGAACATCCCTGAGAGCCTTCAGACAGAAACACAGCCCCGTTCACACCTTGATTTTAGCCCAGTGGGATTGTGTTAGACTTCTGACCTACAAAACTGTGTTTTTAAAGTCATTAATATGTGGTGAGTTGCTATGGCAACAGTAAAAAGTCAATACTTGAGACAGAGAATTCTAAAAGACAACTGTCAAGACAGTGCAACTCCTCCCAAATATTACTGCAAACAAGTTAATAGGGTAGAAATGATAGCACCTCGTGCCAGGGTCCTGGCACAGCCTTAGAACACATGTCCAGATTCCTGCTCTCCAAGGCAGGCCCTTTCCCTTTCATAAATATTCCCAGGCAATGTTTCATGTAGTGAAGAAATTAGCTTTGAATATGTGCTTTAAGATGTAGATGGTGTCACAGACACAGGAGTAGGACTGAGGAAAGACAGTACATTGGAAATGAAAACCATTAGGTATGTGAGCCAGTGTGCCTCTCACTGCACAGCCTTTTCTGTTGGTCGAGCCAAATCAGATACAATTTACATGTCCTAGGTTCCTCCTGAACTGCTTCTCTTTGATTTATATTCAGATACCAGTTAACCTCTCTTCCTTTTTTTTTTTTTTTTTTTTTTTTTTTTAAGGAAAGGTGCAGACAAGAATGAAAATGAGGAGAGGTACACAGACTGGAAGAGAGAGGAAGAAGCACTTTATTTTATTTGGTTGTCCATCTTGGTTGTTCTCCTGCTCCAGGACACGAACCCAGGACCTTAAAATGAAGGTGCACAGCGCCTAACCCCGACTCCACCAGGGCTCACCCCACTTCACCATTCTTTTTCTACTGTGAGATGTGCAGGGATATGTCCTGAATGCCAACAGCTGGACCTAAATGGCTACATTCCAATGATCTAGCCAACTCTTTGACCATAATTATTTTTTCATAGATGGGCAAGATGTGCAGACCTAAGCTCATCAGAGCATTGCTCTCTCCTGACAGCAGAGCTGGTTCAGGTCACGGTGCCCCATATGGGTCCAATCAGAACGCTACAAGCCTTGCTGTGGGAGTATTGGGGCATCACTGCTCTTCCTACAGTGGCTGTGGCATCAGGCACAGGCTGCGACACCTGTAGCCACTACATCTGTTACCAATAGAGTTACATAAACTGGAGGTTCGAACCCAAGATCATGCTGGAAGGCAGAGTGGGAGGGCTAGTGAGAAATGAGAATCACAAACTATACCTGTGGTCAGTCCACCAGTTCCAGTGCACCAGCCAGTCAGTGTCCCCTTTTTTATTAAAGTCATTTAGGCTAACTCTTCTCTCATTTGCAACTGGGATATTTTGACCTGGTGAACTACTTTACTCTCATATACCCAAAGACCCCAATTTCCTAGAGAAATGGTTGTGGATATGAGGTCCCAGAGAAGAAAGACCAGCATTAGCAACCTGGCCATATTGATGGCAGATACAATTAAATGCCTATAAATAAATATATCAATTTTCATATTGTTAACAGGACTGTATAAAAATCACATATATGATCCAAACTACAGTGTTATAGCAAGCTATTTTGAACTAGGGTGTTTTCTTGTCTTTATACAAGCTTATCATTAAAAATCCCTTTCCCTGTCTACCTGTCACCAGAACCGAGTAGATCTGCTAACATTAGCAGCACAGAACATGATGGTCAGAGGGGACACACTCAGGAAGCAGCCTTCCTCCAGCACAGCTGGACTGTGCAGACCTATGGAGTGACTAAGCAAACCATCTGAAGAAGTCTCAAAGAATTAAGAACCAACCCCCTGATATGAACCAAATACCCACTTGGCTTATTACCTTACTTCATCAAGTCTTTATGCACGTGATAGCTTCTTAAAGCAGATTTTCATGTCCAAACTCTCTAAGATGTCAGTCCACCAAGCTTTTTCTAAGAGAACTTACCATCACCATACACAATTGGTGTGTGTGTATATATATATATATATATATATATATATATATATATATATATATATATATTATATGAATGTATACTGGGGAACAGTTCTGATCCAGGACTGATCTTAATAGCCACACTCTTTTGCTGGGGTGACCACATATTCCTTATTTACTACTAACTGCAGGAAGTTTATTATCCTGATTATGTGCTTGCTCAAGACAAGTTTTGGAGTCTGCATCATCATTAGATTATTCATATGAAAAGATGTGCCTCTTTTCTGCATATAGTGCTTAATGCCAGTTGCCTGCTTTATGTACTAATAATAACTTTAAGAATCAGTATTCTACCTCACTAATCTTAATCATCTACATTATTTTGACCTTTTTTTCTTTCTGAATTCACCAGTATTCATATACCTACTTTGGTTACAGGAAAAATGCTTTAATCTTCCTGCAGAAAGAGATGCTTCCCACTGGGAGTCCAAGCTGAGAACGAATTTCCTGAAACAACATCCATCCAGAGCACTGTGAGGTTTTCTCTGTGAGAGATGTCCTTCTTCCTCCCAATAGCAGACTAGCTAAGGGGCATCAACATTTAAGAAGTATCTACATCCCAATGTAATTCTAATCTCATCAAAACGAACCTCACTTCACTTTCTCCTCTTTGTTTTCCTTCTCCCTGTTCTGCACTGCTCCCTGAAGAAGTAGACACAGAAAGGAAGAAAAGAGGAAGAAGGGATAAAGAGAGGGGAAGGGAGAGAAGGAAATAAAGGTAGGAAAGGAGGGAAGGAGGCTCTTATGCTGTCGTTCACTGTACTTTTTATCTTCATGCAGAATAATTACACCTCATCCTCCATTTTCCAGAAGGAAAAAACAGGCTGGAGAGGTTAAATTAATTATTTAGAATTAAGCTGGGACAATAGTTTGATAGATGGCTCTATACATTTTCTGAAAAAGTAAGCTGGATTTTGAATTGTTTTGATTGTGTGTATTCTCCTGCTGTTGGCTTTGGTATACTTTAGACAATTATCACGTGTGGTGAGGTTTTTCAAAAATTAGCATTTTTCAAAAATCTTATTGACTTCTAAAATGGAAAATGCATTTAAAATTACAAAACCTGATACATGCAATTAGCTATTTTCTAATGAAAAGGTATTTACCGTACTGCAACATAATGAATATGCGATTTGCAATAGCTTAATTTTAACCTATTTTAAATGTGTAACACTCATTTTCTTCCTCTCTCTGGGGTAAAAGTCATTGTCGGAGTGCTAGAGTCTTCTGTTTTACACACATTATCATATGTTTACTATAAAATGCAAGCTGTTTAAAGTTTCCTGTGGCTAAAGCTAAAACTCAAGACCTAAGACAACTGGGCAAAAGGATATGTCATCTTTCCATCACAAGTTTTTTCCAGTAGAGGGTCAATAAGAATAGATTGTTGATAATTTTTTCACTGTTTGATTTCCAGTGAAACATCATAGAAAAATGAAATTCATTCTATTATAACTTAGGGGAAAGGAGATGTTTTCACTTAAAAATGAATTTCATTTTAATTTGTATTGATATTCTAGTACTTGTTTGATGCTTCAACAGCAGAAGAAAAAGAGAAAATTGCTCTTTCTAATTAACCTAGAGGACAGACAGGCAAGGGGCAGGAATCCTGGTTCTTGGTTTCAAAGGCAGTTTCTGCCATGAACAATCAGAAATATCCAGCACCCCAACCACTGAGAGGTTAAGTAGCAAAGTAGTCAGGCTCTGGATGCAAGTCTGTCTGAACTCCAGCACAGCTTCTGCCTCTCTTTGTTACTAACCATCGACTGATTATTTCTCTCTTGCTTACTGCTTCCTTGTCCAGGTAATAGTGGTATCTGCTCATGGTATGGTTTGGGGCACTCTAAACTAACACCAAGTTAGTGTAGAATCATGCCACATATAGTGTAAGCTCAATAAAAACTTAGTTGTTGTGTAATGCTATTAATATTTTGCAAAAGCCATGCATCATAGTAAAGCAGTGATATCACTGGAATCTCGAACCAGACAACTTGGGTTCAAATCCTGTTTCCACCAACTGATATGGGTAATCTTGAAAATATGTAATCTTAAACTCTCCTTGTCTCCTTTCCTTCATCTTTAAAATGAGAAAGATACTATTAAATACATCAGAGGGCATTTATGAATATTGTCAGGCAATATTTATAAATTACTTACAACAGTGCCTGGAATATTAGCGATTACTATATATTTTAAAATGTATAAGTAATCCAAACTAGATCCATCTTGCTCCATCCAATTGCTGAACAAGAGGTCTGTTCTAACCAAATGGTCCCAGTTGCCAGTATGTACTTAAGACAGCCCCTTGTAGGTAAACATCCTGAAGGAAAATACGTAAGACCCAGAGCAAATAAAAAAGTTTCCAAAGTACAGGATTTTGAGTCTACCCTCACTTTACTCCAGCTCCAAACAGCACATTTAATTTCAGAGGTGCTCTGTGCCCTTACTGCTTAGCTCCTGTCTCCCTGTAATAGTTGTCACCAAATTTCTTTCCACGTGTAAGTGAAATTTTAGATTTCCTGAACTCATTCCTGAAACAAAGCCAAAAACATTTATTCCGAGGCAGTCTTCTTTTTCCTTTTTTTTAATTTGGACATTCTTCTTTCTATTTCAGTTAGAGAAACTTGGATGTATAAAGAAAAAATCTGAAAGAGAAAGCTAAAATTGGAAGAGGATAGACTCTTTTTAAGATTTCTAAGACCTCACCTTATAGGAAGCATCTCATACTTCCCAGGATAACAGAAGTGCTCTTCATGATGCTGTTATAATTTGGGCGGAGGGTGGGGAAATTTCAGTAGTATTCAATTCCACCGTTTCCTAATCATAGAGTAGATTATACCACAGTGGTAAATAAATGCAAATTCCAGCCACTTAACACAGCAAGTATTTCTTTCTCACTTAAGATACAATCCAATAAAATTTGGGCAGCTCTGTTAGGCAACTCATTTGCAGGTACTAACTCAGGGATCCAGGTAGCTTCTAACATAGGAGCTCATCATGACATGAACATGTGATCACATCATGACACGAACATGTGATCACATAGGACATGAACATGTGATCACATCATGACATGAACATGTGATCACATAGGACACGAACATGTGATCACATCATGACATGAACATGTGATCACATAGGACCCGAACATGTGATCACATCATGACATGAACATGTGATCACATAGGACACGAACATGTGATCACATCATGACATGAACATGTCCTCACACCATCACATGTTAAGCTACATTTTTAAAAACAGAGAGCTATATTTTAAGACCAGGTCTACGTATCACTTCTGTCAATATTTAGTTGGCCAGAGCAAGCCCCATGACTCCAACACAACACTGAGATCTGAAGGTTTCCTGAGTTTTCGGGTTTTAGAAATAGGATTGCTGAATGTCTAGCCAGTCCCGGCCACTGTGACTGATTTGCTCATTCTGCTCTGAGCTCTGTGTGGACTGATATTTTCTTTTAATACCGCCTATATATCACCAACAATAATTGTGGGTGTCAATAAATTGTTGGGTAAAATACTGAAAAAAACAATTCTATGTGTATCCCTCCTTTTCCAGTAGTTCTATCTTGGCCAAGCTGTTTCTTGTTAAATCTTAGGGAAATTGTGTGCTGGTTTGTTTTCATAGAAAAGACAACTAACTTCCTTCAAATCCTGCCTTCCCAACTGCTCAGCCTGGGACAAAGTACCGCCTCCTGCTGGCCTGTCTGTGAAGCAGGTCTTGACTAAGAGCGTTGTAGTCAAACAAAGCCTATGTTGTGTTCTCTGTCCTCACTCATTTTATCGTCTCATCAAAAAGAGAAGATTAATGATCAGTGACTAGAACACTGAGCCAAAGTATGTATAATTAACTGTATGTGTAAGTCATAATGAATCTTTTAATATCTTTGAACCTCAATGTCCTAATCAACAAACTGTGACTACTGCAACCAATGATTTCTGAATGTCATTGTAAGTTCAAATTCTTGGTCTACGCAGCCTTGTGTTTGAGAAAATTGTGATAGAAAGTTTCAGAATTCTCTTTAGGTACAATAGGACAAAAAACCCCACCAAACTTGTTCAATGAGCAAATGAAAATTTCTGCTAAAGTTATTGGAGTCTGTGCCTGTCTGTTTGATAGCTCCTATCTTTGACCTATTCTTGAAAAACCAGCACCTCCTTCAAAGCAAATAAAATAACTTTCCTTAGGACATGACATCTCTGAATTTATAAAGTCATAAGTGGTTCCCACAGGTGTGAGATTGCTTGGTATTCTGTGAGTCTGCGACTTCCCTGAATCAAACGAGATGATTCAGTGACATGTGAGAACTCTCATATCCCTGTGAGATATGATGTATGTGTCCAGATTTCTATTCCCTCCCGAAATTTTTGATATATGTGAGTTGCTTTTATTTCTTTTAAGAGGTGAATAGGATAGTAAAGAAGAACTTTAATCACTGGGGTCAAAAAGACCTAGATTTGAACCCCTAACCTGCTTGCTAGCTTTACCTGGGACAAATTATTTGACCTCCTTCCCTGAGCTTCAGGTTTTAAGATAGGTACATAAGTAATACAGGCTTTACAGAATTTTTCTCAAATAATATATGTAAGATATCTTTGCCATGGTAAGCGCTCAAAGATTCTCAGTTGATTTTGTCAGTTTGTTGCTGCTGTTTAAAGGGAAAGAGCACAATGGCTGTGTCACACAGCAGAGTTTAGTTTAGTGTGATTATCGGCTACAGACCGAACTGATGGAGTGATAGGGTGATGTCCTGTGGGAAAGCTGATTTCCATGCAAGCAACACTTGTGTAAATAAAGCTTCACCTAAGGGTCACAGGAAGGGCAGACAAGGTCAGGATCTTTGTCAAGTATTTTGCATAGCTTATCTCATTTAAAGCTCAAAACTATCCTGTGAGGAAAAGCATCAACAACATTTTGTAGATAAGGAAACTGGGATTAGGTGATTTAATAAATTAACCTAACCTGAGTCCATAAAGCTGCTACATGACTTAGACTTTGAAAATACATTTGCCTCACTCTTTCCTAACAATGGCCATTATTTCAATGACTGTGTAAGACAATATCTCTTGACCTTTATTCTGATCAGACTTTTGGAGGATACTAAGGTGGTTTATTATAGAATCTATACCTGTCAATGTTATTATATTAGTCATAATGTGTCCAACATGATCTGATTAGTTATGGGCTGGGTTCTCTTGGTTCAATATTCAAATCTCTTTGCCTAAGTAGAGGATAAAGATTTACAACAGTGACATTCATTGTGTGACATGGATGATTTAAGACTATTATTTTAAATGGCAATTTCTGTCAACTCCCCCCCATAATCTATTTTGTAGCTATCTTCCTGTTTCCATTTTAAAATATACAATAATAATCACTGATAATGATTCTTTTTATTATATACTGAATTATATGCAAATTTGCAGAAGCAAATCTACAAAAGATCAATTTAGAGAAAGATTAGGTAATAAATTCAAGAGAAAAAAAGAACCCTATATATTTCCCAAATCTTTTTGAAATTTTTTCCTCAGCCTCTAATGAAAAATCACTCTAACTTAGGACATCCGATATGGTTATAGAATGTCTATGACAAAGGTTCATTTTATACTTCTGAAGTTTTATAATTGCTATGGAAGATATATTCACCTATCATTTTTAAGGTAAGGAAATTAAGCTTAGAGAATCTGACTGCCTTGCCCAGCTCTGAAAGATTCATAGTCAGTCCTGCTGTCAGACACTGTTGTGCTTAATATCTATAAGCTCATTTAATCCTCTCGAAAACTCTAATCTGAAGACACTCTTATTTCCATGTTATAGAGGAGTTATCTCAGGCATACCACACAGCTAGTAAAGGCTGGGGGCAGAAGATGGGCATTCGGGCTCCAGGACTTTTCTTCACAATCTCTCTGCCAAGTTGATTCTTGCACATTTCCCTTGAGGATTTTATATCTGTTTTATTATTCATGTTATAGACAGAATTATGACATCAAGAGGCCAGAAGAAGAATATGAGAAAAAGATAACACAGCATCATGAAAGCCAGTGACAACCAAGAGAGATGGAGATGGACCTCTGGTTCTTCCCTTCAATGGCTGTTGATCTCGACCACAACTCCGCCTGAGTCGCCTGACCTATGACACGATATTGACGAGAGTGCCATTTCAAAGGATAGTTGTTAGAATTAAAATAGTTAATGTCCAGTGTCCACACTGAGCACGGTACCTACCACCTCCCACACAGGGGTCAAATACTCCGTACGTGTCTTCTCTAGATGCTGTTGCTATCTCTCCTACCAAACAACCCCAGCGTGTGTAAAAATAACATGCTCAGGTAAAACAGTGTGCTCAGAGATACGGATCACCCAGTACAAGGCTATGTGCTGTCACCATGGAGATGGTTTTATATTTTATCCTTAAATATATAGTTTTATAAGTCATTCCATGAGGTCTGTATCCTTGACTAACTCTCCTTCTGTTCATTCAATTAAATTCAACAGCTTTTCTCCTTCCTCTTGTCCTCCTTGCTCAAGCTCATTGTTTCCATCTTGCATTTTATTCCGCCCCCTCCTACGGTGTCCCACTCCTTCCTGTCACTGATCCTTCACTCTGAAGTTCATCTCACCCTTCTACACTGCTGCCAAAGATACCTTTAGGGCAGGAGAAATCCAACCAAATAAGAGTCCTTCCTAAAATATTCCAGTAGCTCTTCACGGGTCCCAGGGTAAGTTCACATTTCTTGGTTTGCCATATACAAACCTTCAGGGACAGTGCTTTGTCATTCATTCTCTCCAACCTCATCTTGAGCTGTTACCCTAATGCACAGTCTTGACTCTATCACAGTAGGTCTCTTAACTCTACCCTTACTCTTTGCGCCTCTATGCTTTGCATGTATAATTCTTCTTGCATGCTGCTATCTTCATTCTCAACACTCAGCAACACTGAACTCGGTTGTCTTCTCACCCATGAAGACTCAGTCGCAGCCCTTCGGCATGACTTCCCTCTTCCTTCTGACTCTGCATCCTCAACAAGCCCATATCCCCAGGTGCTATCCTCAATCACACTACTAGATACACTCACCTGGGACATCTTAGAAGCTAAAACTGTTTTCATCTCTGTATTTTCAAGTCATGCTTGGCACAGAGTAGGGACTAAATTCTCCAATGCTGAATGAACAAGTGGATGAAGCTCAACTAAATGCACTTGAAACCAGTTGAATTCCTATGAGAATTCACAAACAAATGCCACAGCACTCCTCCAAAAGGTAGAAAGGATTGAGTTTGGATGTTACCGTGTGAAGAAAAGTGGTCGTTTTTCTCTTCTCTACTAAAACATCTGTAAACTGGCATGTGGTATGTGTCAGTGATTTCCAGGGTAGAAAGCGTGGTTAGTCCCAGGCACACACCGATAAAGAAGGTTGTGAGCAAGACACAAACCTGTCAGGTTGACATATAAACAAAGAACTTGGTGGAAAATGACATTTCTTTTCAAAATTTGAATGTCAGCGGACTTCATTAAAAATAATTTGACATGGAGAATGAATGTATGGATTTGAAAGTGCTAATAATGCTGATCCTCTTATGGACCTTTGGTTTTGCTTACCTTCCCCCGCCCTCCTGTTGGAAGTGCTACACAGAGCAGGCATGGATAGCTCGCCAGCGCTATAGCATATGTGCTGCTAAATACAACATATGGGGAGAGGTGAAAGAGGAACTTAAAAACTGATCAATCTATCATTTTTAGAATTTTTCACGTTCTGAATCCTGGCATCTCATTTTTTCAACCTCACATAGAAACATGCCTATAAAATTATCTGTGCATACTAAGGGTTCATCAAAGATTAAACATGGTGGGGTCAGTTAGCTGCTCAAGAGGTGACCTGGTTTCAGCTGTGATCTTCTCTGAGTAGAACAGATTAAGGCAAGGGAGGGATGGATGGAAGATCTCAAGAGTAGAAGGCTGCCATCTGACCACAGGGGAAAGTTAATCCACACTGCACTTCCTCCATGTTCGCATTGAACTTCACTGTCCAAATGCAACGAATATATTCCAAGTTCAGTACCCTTGGGAGCAGACCACTTGCTCCCAGAAACTACTGACCTGGTTTCAGAAGTCCTTCAGTGTTACAGCCTTTGAATTCTGAGAACTTGTTTGCTAATACACAAAATCTGTCAAAGAGAGCTCTGTGCCTGTGTTAATTGAATTAAGGGTTTTAATGAAGCAGAAAATTAATCAAAAGGTTGTCAGAAGAACATGTCAAAATCAGTCTTTACCAGTGTCAACACATGGTTTTAGGATCTTTCCACTGTTCCCAGCAGCAATTTTTTTTTTTTTTTTTTAATGAGACAGACTGGGTAGAATAGAAACAGAACTCTTCATGGAAGGACAAAAAGGGAAGTTCATTTTCTCTGCAAAAATGGTACTAGAAGGTTTATTTTCTTTCAGGCTGACAGTGAAGAACAAGCCACAGCATTTTAAAGAACTGCAGGATGTGAGAAGATTTCTAGTAAATGTAAATCATGCTAGTTATTGTCTTTTCCTCCAGTAAACTTTCGGGATGTCTTCTCTTACTTATCACTCAAAGACTGGGTAGCTGTTTTCTGTGCTTCTGTTCTGTACCCACATGTCAAATTTCAATTATGATCTTTGTTTCCCCTTCTTAATAAAAAGAGAATTATCTAATCATTTATATAGTATTTATATAGTTCTCATTTCAGGATTGAGTGAATTTTTTTTAATTGAAGTGCAATCTATATATAGTAAAATTCATCTGTTTTACAGTGTAGTTCTGCGTCTTTTAATACACATGTACATTTATGTAACTACCACTATAAGCAAAACATCAAATAGTTCTTTCATGCCAAAATATTTCCGGTGAACGTTTGTTGTCAACTCCTACACATACCCATCACCTTGGGCAGCCACTCATATGTTTTCTGTCCCAATTATTTTGCTTTTTCTCAAAATGTCATTTATTGAGAATCATAGAATATACAACCTTGTGAGTCAGTCTTCTATCACTGATGCTAACATATTTGAGATTAATTCAAGAGTTCATTCATTTTTAATGCTGGCTACTATTTTAATTGATGGACATACCACAGTTTGTTTATCCATTTTTCAGTTAAGAGGTATTTGGACAATTTCAGGTTTGAGGCATTCACAGAGAAAGAGACCATTAATTTTCGTGCACAGGTTTTTAAATAAACATAGTTTTTTTAAAAAAAGAACACTTGAGTAGACCCCCAAGAATAGGCTCTCTGGATTGCATATTTTTTAAATGTTATATATATTAATATGTGTACAGTGATATTTGATTATGGTTTCAGTTTGCATATAGTGGTATCTGATTGTGGTTTTAATTTGCATTTCCCAAATGACTAATGTTGCAAGTTTTATTTTATATCCGTATATCTTTATTGTGAGTACATATTCACATATTTTGATTTTTCTTTATTGGTTGCTTTGTCATCTTATAATTGAACTTAAAGAATTCTTTATATATTAGGAAAACCATCTAACTATATTAATATGGTACTTGCAAATATTTTTCTCAGTCTATGACTTAAGTCGTTATTTAAAAATTGTTTTTATAAAGAGTTCTTAATATTAATGTAACTATTTAAATATTTTATTTTGTAATTCATGCTTTTGATGTCCTTTCTAAGCAAACTTTGCTTAACTTAAGGCTCAAATAAGTTCTGCTGTTTTATTTTATAAGCTAAATAATTTTGCATTTTGCATTTTTTACATTTTTACAGTTTGGTCTGCTGTTCACATTGAGTTCAGTTTTATATGTGCTGAGAAATCAAGATCAAATTCATTGTTCTTGTATGTATATATTTTGATGTTTTAGCATCATTCATTCAAATATCATTTTATTGGGTTTTTATTTTTTAAATTTAGTTTGTTTTTATTGTTTATTTTACCTCACTATATAACTTTTAGAATAATAAATTCACATCTCAGTCTGTGGGCACATCATGCATATCTACCATCATTTTATTTTTTTATAAACTTTCATTTAAGTAACATTACATTATAACATTATGTATGAGTCAGACGTGCATCACTGTCAAGCAACTCCTGTATATACTTCTTTCATCATTAAAAGTTCAATTGTGTTTTTCACTATACCCTTTTTCTACTTGCCCTCCTCACTTTGTTGTTCACTTCTGGTAAATATTGAATTGATTTTAGGTTGTGTTTGTTTTAGTTCTATTCACTTATTTGATTTCTCTATATGTTACATATGAGCGAAATCACATGGTGCTTTTCTTCCTCCATCTGACTTATTTCACTAAACATAATACCTTCTACATCCATCCATGTTGTCACAAATGGCAAGATTTCACCTATTTTTAATAGCTGAATAATTTTTCATTAAATATATGCATATATGTATAATTTATCTTACACATCCTCTTTATCTACTCATCTTTCAGTGGAAACTTAGGTTACTTCCAACTACTGGATATTGTACATAATGCTTCAGTAAACTTCGGAGTGCACATATTTCTTCAAATGCGTTTTTATTTTTTGATTGAATATATAGAAGATATTTTAACCATATGTAGTTCTGAGTTTAATATTTTGAAGATTCTCCATAATGCTTGCACCAGTTTGCATTCTCATCTATATGGTGTACAAGTTGCCTCATTTTCAAATCCTCTCCAACTCTTTTTTCTTTTCTTGAATAATAACCACTCTCACCAGGTATGAGGTGAGATCTCATTTTTTAATTTGCATTTCCTTAATAATAAGGAATAGTGAACACCTTTTCATATACCTTTGAATTGTCAGTCCGTCTTCTTTGGAGAAGTCTCTCTTCATATCCTCTGTTCATTTTTTAATTAGGTTCTTTTTTTATTGGTGTAAGGTTGCATGAGTTCTTTATATATTTTGGATATTAATCCCTTGTCAGACCAATGATGTGCAAATATCTTTCTATGCAGTAAGATTTTTGGGGGGTTTTGCTGTTTTTGTTGTCTTTTTTTTAAAGGAAGGACAGAAGACGAGGAAGAAGTATTTTTATTTATTCGTTTCATTGCGCTCATTGTCTCCAACTGCACCTGGGTCACAAACCCAGGTCATTGGATTTTAGTTTATTCATACCCCACAGTCTTAGTCACCTGAGGCACAAGAGGGCAATTGTCTTTTTGTTTTGATGTTAATTTATTTTTCTGTGCAGAAGCTTTGCAGTTTCATGTGTCCCCACTTGTTCATTTTGCTTTTTGTTGTCCTTGCTCTTGAGTCCAGTCCCCAGAGACATTCCTGAGACTGTTGTCAAGGAGCATATCATCTGTTTTCTTCTATATATTTTATGATTTCAGGTTTGACATCTGTCTTTAATTCATTTTTAATTAATTTTTCAATATGGTTTAGTGGTCTAGTTTCATTCTTTTCCTTGTGGTTGTCCAGTTTTTCCAACATCATGTAATAAAGAAAAATGTTTCACTCCATTGTATGCTCGCAATTCCTTTGTCAAAAATTAATGGTCCATTTGTGTATGAGCTTATTTCTGTTCATTGACTTTTGTGTCTTCTTTTATGCCAGAACAATGCTGTTTTTATTACTATCACTTTGTAGTATAATTTTAAGTCAGGGACGATTTTAGTTTTGTTCTCACAATTATTTTTGCTCTTCAGAATTTTTTTGTAGTTAAAAATAAATTTTGTGATTTTATTTCTCAGAAGAATGGCATTGGAATTTTGACAGGGACTACATTTATCTGTATATTGCTTTAAGTAATACAGCCATTTTAATGATGGTTAAATATAGTACAAGTTATTTAATTTTTAATGCAGTTATAAATGGAATAATTTATCTGATTTCTCTTTCTGCTAGTTTGTCATTTGCATGTAGAAATGGAACAAAATTTTGCATATTAAATTGGAAGCCTATCATTTTTATTGTGTTTGTTATTGTTTTAATAATTTTTAATGGAGTCTGATATTTTCTATTTATATTATCATTTATGAAAATATTTGTAGCTTTGCTTCTTTTTCATTTTGGACATCTCTTATATCCTTTTTCTGTATAATTGTCTTGTCCCTTGTATAGTACTAGGAACACAGCAGGCACTCAACATAGATTTTGTGACATCTGCTGAAAATTCTTATAAAAATGAGCTTTAATAAATGTGCTCAGAGTCACACCAAGAGTCACTCACTTTGTTACTATAACAGGGTATCTACTCCCTCCTTAGGGTGCACTGATATGCACAGTTATTCTCTCCCATCTCTTTCGATTTTGAAATATCCTGGAGCTGTCCAATCCCTGGGTGCTGAGGTATTTATTCCTTCAGCATCAAAAGTTTTTAGGATAGGACTTGCAGCACAATAGCAGAATAAATTATGTTTACAGAGAAGTCAAAACATTAATAGTGACATCCTTAAACCAAAGTAGGTACTCTACACTTGAAGTGAACTGGAGCCTAGGTTATGGTACAAAGGTGCATTCAGAAATCCAAAAACACACTCATGGGTACTATTAGTATTGTTCTATTGACCTCAGTACTTTTGAGAGCCTTACGAAGTTCTAGTTTCAAAATCTCCACTCCGGATGTTCCTACGTCCTATTAGTCTTCCATGCCTCTTCCCTATCTTACAGACCTTATAATACCGAAAGACACACCTGTCTCCAAAGGAAATTTGATGGCCTCCCACATAGAGACAAGAGCCTACCACTCTTTGTAGAGCTGAGGAGGGGTGGAGTCTGGGCAAATGTCTGTCTATTATTGCAGGAGCCGAAAGATGGCTGTTTTCATTCTCACATAAGTCAACAGAAGCTTGTGGATTTGAGACATCAAATATATATCAGATAAATATTCCAAGCGAACAATCTTTCTAATAACCTGCACTAAGATTACAGAATTAGCGACTTGAAAAACTGGAACTGAATGCTTGACTGTCCTATGTTTTTGCCCACTTTGACTATTCTACCCCACCAGACACACAAATCATTTCTCTTGGTGTCTGGACACCTATGTAGAAAACTTGCATTTTGATAGAAATGATTATGGTTGCAAAATAGATACTTTTTCCATCTACAGACCCTAGTTGTAATTATTTGTTATTGTTCAGGTTATTTCACTTTTGTTTTTTTAAGGAAAAAATATAGGCAAAAATGAAGATGAGCAGATAGGCAGGTAGGAAGAGGAGGAAGGCGCATTCTATTTATTTTACTTAGTTGCTCACCTTGGTTGTTTCTTCAGGGCCTTGGTGTTGAAACTGCGTCTTTGGGATGTATGCGAACTACACCAGGTGAACTAAGCCACTCTGTCCCCAGTGCACAACAGTTGTATTATTTTTATTCCCATTTTGAAGATGAGAAAACTGAGGCTTAGAGAAGCTTAAGTAATATGTCCCAAATTACATAGCTAATAATTAGTGAACTAGAAAACAAAATCAAGTCAGAAAGACTGTAACCTAATCTATATGTTACACTGTCTCACATATAGAAGTGCATATTTAAATATAAAAGATTCTGTGGATGACTTTACAAGGACACAACTCTCTTATAACAACACATTCATTGACAGTTGCCAGGACTGGATCGCTCCCTTACATTAGGATTACACTTTCCTCTTCACAAAGTCTTTCCTTAAATCGTTTTGTTTTCTTACAACGTGAGGCCACACCAAGCTTCAGAGATGTTTTCTCTAGAGTATAGTTATCCTTTCATAAAAAGAAAGAGAACATATGTTGCTGCTACTTGATTTTTAAATCAAAGCAAATCAGCACGAAGAGTGGGGCCCAACAGAGGAATTGAGTGGCCCAGATAAATGTTTCTTTATCAAAGAAAATAAAGCTAATGGTATCAGGAGTATCACAGTAAATAGCAAATTAAGGTTTTCATTCTGCTTGGTCCTTATTTTTCCTTGAGATGGTGCAGAATGTAATTTAAGTTGCTCACTCTCACACATTTTAATTGATAGACCTCTTCCTTATGTTTTGTTCCCGAGAATTAATGTTTGTATTTAATAACGTACTGTCATTATCTTGTTTCCTCTACATTGAAAGGAGTTGTCTGTTATTTGCAGGTGTGGAGGGCCAGCTGGAAACACAATTCCCTTCTCCTCTTCCCTCCTCCCACTCATCATTGGTTATTACACATAATTACATGGAAGAGTGTATTAGACTTTATTATAATGCATGACAGTGTGTTTTAAGTAAATTAGAAATTTGCATATCAATTCAGGGGGAAAAAATTAAAATGACATTCAGGATCCTTTATTTACATCCAGAGGATTCCTAGTTTTCTAGGGAATGGGAATGGCTTCTCTTTTCAGGTTAGAGTCTAAAATTTGAAAGCATAATGAAGCCAGAGTGAGTGAGGGGGTGGGAAGGGGGATGCTTTAGCATCCTGCTGAGTTTTCCTGCTCTCTCTGCCCCTCCCTGTCTTGGTAACAAGCTGGGCAAATGGTTCCTTAGTAACCAAGCAGGTCAGGAGCTGGCTACTTGGGCATTTAGCATTTACCTTATAAAGTTTCAGTCACCTGGTACCTGTAGGTAAGCTGGCTGGTAGTTCCAGTATTTCTGTAATGGAAAGAAACCAGAACCATCCAAAGCAGGCTCAGCCGCATTCCCTGGAGTGTCAAGAAATAACAAGTCACAGAGAGCTCCACAATTACTGCATCCTGGACCTGCCCATCACCTCTTATACCAGGCCCCCTTATCCTCCTTGACCCTGGAGAATACTGACCTATGCTCAAGAAGTGCTTCAAGACCGCTAGTCACTGGAGGGGGTCATCGCCGAAGCAGAGAGAGAGAAAGATTCTTATTTTCTCGGAAAATTATTCTGACTTAATTGTGTGCATGCTAAGTCATTCCTGATGGAAACATACGTCCCTCTGCTCATTAAGATAATTTGTAAACATTTATTTTTGCCTTTGGAGAGTACTGGAAGCTATCAGGGGGTGCTAATTTCCACAACAGCATTCTTTACAGATTTCATTATACAAAGGCTTTATTTCAGCTCCACTGTACTGTGTGTTCACTGGCAGATCCCGAAATTCAAGGACCAAGAAAGCTTTCTTTAAAAAGAAGTTACCTATGGTGTCTTTCTAAAAGTATTGTTAAACTTTTTGATTTTCACCTTGGAAAAATAAAAGTTATAATATACAGATAAAGTGACAGGAGGCGGGAGGGGGGAACACTGAGAATAAATAGTTGTCTAAGAACAGTGAGATCGTGGACAGGTTCTTTTCCAATTCATTGCTTTAAAGCCAATAATAAACACATACTTCCTTGAATTTCAAAATACTGCCTAGTAACCAAGTGTTTTAAAATGGAAACAGGTAGCTACGGAGTAAGTTCAAGTTGTGTTACTTTAAAGGTTAATTGTTGCTATTGTGTTGACAGGACAGAAACTACTCTTAGGTTGAACCATTAGAAATTGCAGGATTTTACCCCTTTCACCTTCAAAATCAGCAGTTATATATGGTTCACGGGCAACCATCTGATTATCAAAAATCTTTCTGCTCCAGCACATGGAGACAGAGTTTTGTTTATTTTACTTGTCTGTACCTTCATTCTATGTAGAATTGGAAAGGGAAGATGGTTCCCCTCCCGCTAGGATTAAAAATTACAAGAGTTGGGAAGAAAATGCAATTTATATTCTTTTGTTATTCTTGCTTTGTTTTGCTAATTTTCTTTTTCCTGTTAGTGCTCTTTAGTCTCACTAGCGTCTTCAGAATCACACTGATAAAAACCGACTCAGACACTTTGGACAGGGCACAGCTGACCGGTGTCCTCCAAGGAGGACACTGTGGAACCTGTGCAGCAACCATAAGGCTCAAAGAAATTTCCTTAAAAGGAGACAGAACACATGACCTTTGTCCATATTTCCCAGGAAGACCCACATCCGTCTGCCCAAGCAGATCGCTCAAGTGCCAAGGACTCTGTCACATCCCATATTTCAAAACAAAAATCTTAATTCTGCCAGGTCACAGGTTTCTGGAGAAGGTGAAGAATAAAACAGAATAGTAAATGAAACCACAAAAATGGAAGCAGGCCCTGTTTGGGGGACATGAAAAATTGACCTCTGATTTGAGAGAGGACAGTTATGTGCCACTTTCTGTCTCTCCACCTTTCAATTTCCACACAAAGTTTGATTCTTTTCATTAAGACCAAAGGGTGTGAAATGTGAAAAATATCAATCAAGTCACTCTCTGCTGCTAATATGGTCTCAGGGGTACATATTTCATTTCCATAGAAATCAATTTTAAATTTTGAATCACATGATTGTATGTGTAGGTCTAAACATACCTACCTACCTTTGTTGGAAAACCTTGAGAACCAGAGAAAGGAATAAGGACTGAAAGAACCCCTAGCGGGTCTAGGATACAAACTTATTTGGAATGAGAAATGGGAAAGAAACATCACTGCCAGCTGGAATTAGAATCAAGTATAAAGGACAATCACACTCATATGTGGAATGTGAAGAAAGAAAGTAAAGGAACAGACAAAGCAAAACCAACCCTTGTACACTGGCAGAAAAAGGGAGGTCACTGTCAGAGAAAGGGGTGGGGAACGAGGGTAAGTGGTGGTGGGGTCCAGGGGACATGGTGAAGGACTTCAGATAATGTGCTGGAGGGCAGGGTGTGTTATCATCTATTTGAGAAATGGGGAACCTACACATATGGGCTTGTATTATTTTGCAAATTAAATCTACCTCAATAAATATTAAAGCCAAAAAAAACCTACAAAGCATATATCCAAAAGACCTTAGGATATTTTAATTAATGTGATTTAATCATGAAAAACATTGATTTAACTTGTGATTTTCTTATCCTAGAGGGATTGAAGCATTAATCAAACTTTATATCATGCTTTACTCCCATTCCTCACCGCTGGGTATATTAAATATCTGAAGCCTGGGGCACTGATCTGTAGAGCAAGCTCTTTTATGGGAAGAAAAAGAAGCGAAAGTCCACGAGTTTATTTTCTGTGTCTTAACATAAAAGCATCGTACTTACAATCATATCATTCAGCAATTTCTCCATCAGATGCATAGTGGCAGAAGTGAAAGAGATTTTCAAATACTTCATAGGTTTGGTAGTTGGTGTGTGTGCATGTTCATAACTCACCATTCTCTAGTTCCTTTCTCCATAGGAAACTAAGAACACTTACCCAAAAATATCAGCACAAATATCACACATGCTTCATCCTTTTCTGGTTTGACTGCCAGTCTCTGATTTTCATGGTGGTTCAGTTTATTCTTTTTCCTTTAAGATCCACACTTCTGCTTTGAATCTTCAGCTCAAAAACTAATGTCTCATAAGAGAAAATAAGCTAATTACAATATAAGTAATAATAATTTTACTTTTCCAAGGTGCTTTCATATAAAAAGCTCCAAGTACCTTATAAATTATATATACAGGGATCACTTAACCTGCTCCTAAAAGGCTGCTACTGTTAGAAGGAAACTCTGCAGCGTCGTGCAGCAGGGAAGATGTCCGCACAGATTGCTGGAGGAGTTTTAGGGCAGCTAAGTGTAATTCCCTACTCAGTGGCACTAAAAGCTTTGAACAATCCCTTTAAAAAATAGTCAGGGGAGCGTTTAATCACCAGAAGTAGTCAACTCTTTGTTTTGGATCTCATCCAATCAAAGTGGAAACTTCAGCCATAAAACAGCAGGCCAAACCATCAGGGGTTATGAAGTCAGCTTGACTTCATTAGCAACAGTCTCTCTGCCAATGACTTTGTCAAGTCAGGAAAATGGAAGAGATCAGAAGGCAGACAAGAGACATTCCTTTTGAAGCTGATACGATGTGCAACTGACTGCACTTGGCATATTTTTGCTCCCCAGTTGTTTCTAGTTCTTCAGTCCCCGAAGCAAGATGGAAGAACTTATCCATAGTTCCATTTCCCGATGACAGAGAGCAGCAGCAGGGAATGCTCTTCATACCCCTTTGTGACCTGCAAGCTTTTATCAGCCTTTGAAGACCATGACCCAGCTATTTCAGTCTCTGCTGTGAATTCCTATGGGCGCAGCTACAGGAGGGATGATCATTTCCTTCCTACTCACCTTCACGCGGCTACAGAGCGTGTATCAATCCTAGAAGAGATGTATTTGAATCTTTCTCCTCTATGAAAGGATTTGTTTTTTTATGTGTAATGATGATACCTTGTCTTATTTTAATCCCCATCTAAGGGCCTGGACAAAGTAGGTGTTAAGTGTTTGAGTAATGAATGATGTGTCCAATCTGTTCTCAACTCCAGTATAAACAATGACAACAAACTTCCAACTGACCTCCCTACAATTGTGCTTGACTTCTACTCATCTCTTCTGCATATGGCAGCCAGAAAGAGTGAGTAATATAGATCATCATCACTTCTTCACTGCATCTCACTCTTGCACATCACCATTCACCATCATGCTTTCTTAAAATCTTTCATCAGTTTTCCGTTGCTCTGAGAACAAAGTCCAAATGCCTTATCGTGACTCCAGACTTATATTTTACTCCAAAACATCATTTTACCTCTCCCTTTAGCTCACTACATTTCAATCATGCCAATTCCTTCCATTCCCCTTCAAACACTCCCTGCAATGTCACTGCCCCAAAACTTAGTATCGGTTAATCCCTCCAGGCGGATGCTCTTGCCTGCAGTCATTCTCATGCTTTACATCTCAATATTTAGATGTCACAGCTAGTATGTGAATGAGTAAACCTTGGTTCTTGACTCACTGAGTAAAAGAATTCAGAAATTCCAGACCAGAAAAGTAGTCAAGCAAGGATTTAACAGGCAACAGAAAAGTACATTCAGAAGGAGTTCAAGCGGGCAGCCTCAATGGCTCCAAGATGTGGAGTTTGGATTCATTCTTCTTGTCTCAGGGGCCTAGTTGATGAATGGCTTCAAGACTGCCCATCTCAGATGCTTTGTATAACTGTCAATAGTTTCAAAGCCCCCCTTCCTCAAAGTTCCTGTCCTCATTCCTTGGTCCCTGTAGTTTCTTTCTGCCTCTTGCCCTCATAGTTCCTTTGTGCATTGGTAATCATCACCATTCTGTCAGCTGCTTACACACGTCCTTTGTCTGACCCAGCTCACGTCTGCCTTGATACCTGTCCTAACATCACTTCTTCTGAAAAGCCTTCTGTGTCCACCAACTTCAGTAAAGTCAATTATCTCCTACCATTCCTTATCTTGGTTCCCTAATTGACTTCCCAAATAGAACATTTCATTAGGGCAGAGACAACGTATTTTGCTCCCATTATATCCTCAGCAGCTATCACTGTGCTTGGCACTTGATGAATAAATAACGCAACTTCCACTCTGATCCCAAAGGCCTATGTCCCACAAAAAGAGTTTCACTAGTCTGGAAAGAATCTTCAAGCAAGATTAAATGAGGGCAGTCCTGGAGCTGGCGAGAAAACCCACCAAAATAAATACCTGTGAAAATTAGGATAGATTAGAAAACTGAAGCTTCCTTCTAAGTCTCTCCATGCTGTCACAAATGATAGTATTCGTTTCTCTTTTGTAGTCTACACTGTTTTTAAATGTATTCGTCTGTAGATAGACATTTGGGTTGTTTCTGTATCTTGGCCACCATGCACCTGCTGTAACGAACAAACGGTGCCATAGCTCATAACATCCTGTTTGTTGGCCACAATTTCTGGCCCTTGTTTATCATCTTGAGGTCTCAAAGACAGGCTCTCTGACTCTAAAGATGCAAATATAAAATACTGGAGTTAATTTAAATATATCAACCATTAATATGCTAATGAGTTCTAGACATGTGCATGGAACCTACTACACTCTAATGAAGATGAGTTAGCCTGGATATCATATTCATTTTGTTTAAATGTATCCCATTACAAGTTTCACAAAGCATGCTAACACATTCTTTGCATCTGAGCAGTCTAAAACATGACTCCCCAAATCTCTCAGAACCGTTTTCCTGTGCACATCCCATTCTGATATGAAGAACCAAGGACAATGAAGGACAGCCCCATGGGCAAAGAAGTAACCCCTATCCTCTAAACCTTTAATCTTTTCCTTCATCAAAGAATTCATCTGATTTCCACCATTCTCCTATTCCAGAAATGGTCTTTTGTCCCTATCCTATAGAATCTAGAATTCTATAGGGTATAGAAAAGGAACTTCTTGTCTTTACTTTCAGAATAAGAATGAGACATTTCTCTTGCTATATGGTGACCCCTTCTTTTTTCCTAAGATCCCCTTTCCATGCCTCAGCTCAGGATATAAATATGGGTCTGTCCCAGAAACACAGAATTTACTGCCATGTAAATATTCCATACTACGCCATTAAATTTGGGAGTGTCTATTATTAGTCACACCTTGTATTAATTTGTTCATCTGTCCAGCCTGTGAAGAACCTCTGAGAAGGGGAGGAACTTTTCCTTTGATTCCACACATACATCTAAGTCTAATAATGTTCAAATGTTTGAGAGTTTATCTAACTTAATGAGAGAAAATGACATTGAAGAGGAAACAAAATACACCAGTGTAGAATCACAATAACTTACCACAAATCAGGCATTATTCATTTGCTCATTTTGTTTCTTAAAGAATTCCAGGAAACAGTAACATTATTCTAGTTTTACATCCCTCCCCCACGCCCCCACCGCCAAACTAAAGCCCAACGACTTGCCAATTAGCAATTAGCAACTTGTCAAATCCAGTGAGTTTACAAGTGTTAAACCTGAACTTGAAACTCAGACTGTCTGAGTCTAGAAGTTGTTCTTTAAAATAGGCTCCACACTTGCCCACTCAAATTTCCCAAGGTCTTCCTTTGGAGGAAACTGAAAGAAACTGAAAAATTCAGTGACTCATCTCATCAATACAAAGGAGGAACTAAAACATTCAATGCTGACTTGGCATGTTACCAAATAACACATGGACATTCCGTTGTATCAGTCATCACTCCAAAATTCCACTGCACTGATATCCTACTACCCACTACTCAACCGGGCCTTCAGTCTCATTCTGACTTCTTCTTGTAGTCTATTCTCTTCTAGATGCAGTAATTCATCATTTCAATACTGTCTTTTCTATGAGTATGCCACCCATAAAACTTCCACTGAGTGGATAAACCCAGAGTTCATTGTTTCGTAGTTCCTGTTCCCTGCAGGAGAAACTCGCACAAGGTAGCTTCATGGGAAGACGACATAGAGTCACACAGGGTCCCATGCTCAGAAGGGTCTCTGCTTGGCTGAATGCTCTGCTGTCACTGTCTTGAGCATCTTAATGTTTGAACAAGGTGAAAGGATTTTTTTTTGCATTGAACTTCACAAACTATACTGCCAGTCCTGAGCTCACAAAATCCATTCTAATTTTAAGCCAGCCTTCTCCTGATTTGTTTTCACAATGATATACTTAATTATATTTTGAGAATATTACAACTACAACACACACACACACATATACACACACAGAGAGACATCATGGGAATGTGCTGTCTTATTGTAGTAGGCACCAGAGGAGAGTTAGAGAAGGCTTCTTTAGAAGGTAAGGGTTCTTCTGAGTTCTGAAGGAGAAGGAGACACTACAGAGACAGAGATCTGGGAGCAGTATATTCCAGGCAGAGCTCTGAGGCATGAAACAGTCTGGGTTAGAGGGACTAACATAGAGCCAAATAGTGGAAACTGGAATATAATGTAGCTGCCAAGGAAGGCAAATAGGACCACACACAGATTGGGTGCCATTTAGTATTTTGATCTTCATTCCATAGGTCAGTGGAGCCCACTGTAGTATCTAAATGAGGGGAATGATAGAATCTGATTTTATTGAACAAGGTTGCACTAAGACTACACAATTTTAAACTTCCAGTTACCCTCACCCAGCAATTTACCAGATCTGCACTTCCTTTTGTCAAAGTTTTCCAGTTCCAAACACCACCATTTTGTGTTTATAAAGCTTATTACATCTTCATCTCCTCTTACCCTAATACCACAGCATTCTTACAGCTTTAAGATGCTTTTGTCTTTACTCAGGCTTGCCTCCTTTGTTCTTGTCTCAGATTATGTCTCTTTCTCTCAGGTTAATCCTTCCAATGATATTTTTAAATAAATTTTATTGTAGGACTATTGTATTATAACATTAAGTAGGCTTAAGGTATACATCATCATAAATCAACTTATACATACAATACAGTAAGTTGACCACTATTTCATTTTTCCTTCACTGCTGGGCCTTCATCATATACTCTTTCACCCCTTGTTGGTCTCACTCTCTACCCAAAGGAGAAGGGTGATTAGAGTCACTTCCTTTTCTAGCATCATAGACTTCACAGTATTCAATAGCTCTGAAGCTACATCTCTATCCTTCCAGGGATGATGGGTAAGGAAGGAGAACACCCTTGTCTTGAGATCCACCTCCTCTTTTTCTCTCCCCTGATCAACCAATCCCTGATATACTAAAGTCACCATCTCCACTATAACACTGCTTTGAATTTGTATTTTCCTCTTGCATATTACAACCAAAAAACTTCTCTTGAAATGTTATTATTTTCTTTTTATTTTTTTTTTGGAAGAAAGTAAGGCATCCAAGTGACATCTACTTTGAATCTATTACCTCAGCTTATCAAGGTCTTTTGGGATCTTTAATCCAATAGGTTTTACTTTCCTTACAGCCATGTGATATGAGAGTTTAAATGCATACATGCTTTCCTTGAGATCATGACCTTGAGAGTGTATAGGTACAGTTCAAGTACAATTTAAGAACACCTCCTACCCCTAACCAGAGCAACTATATTCTAATCCTTTATCTATTTTCAAATTCATTCTTCTGGAAATTTGCGTTTTCTACTAATGAAGTTGCATTCAAATTTCTGCTTGATAAAGGGAAGGTTAAACTGATGCTATCACTTCCAGTGCCAGAAACATTAGCAAAAATCTAATTAAATAAAATTATTTTTTTAAAGGAAAAACCAACAGGGTGGACATTTGAAAAAGAACTTAGGAACACTGAAGGAAGAAAAATGATTGCAAAACTGAAAAATCTAGCTTAGAAACAAATGTACAAGCATTTAACATCCTGTCAAACAGTCTTCATTCTAGGGCACACTGGTCTTCCCAGGATGCTTCAGTCATTATTGCAGGTTCTCACACTGCTGGCTTCATCAAAGCAGCAAGTGTGACCCGAGTCAGCCAGAGTCTTCTAGTTTCTGTATAAAGGTCGCCCTAACTGCTGAATGAATAGAAGAGTCTTAAGATTTCAATACCTATTCAATCTTTGGCTTTTTGAAAACTTTGTAAGCCTAAAGCTAGGCAAAGAGAAGCTCTAATAACCCTGTCTGATAGTTAGGGCAACCTTTAACAGAGCACTGTATCTGATTTTAATTACTACTTAGCAATTGGATGATTGTTGGTGCCCAGTAAAAATATTCCATTAAGCATGAAGAGAAAAATACAGAAGAATACTAAACACACTGTACTTTACATGGAGCTGTAACCTGAAGTGTAATACTTGTCATGAGCTATAATCTCCAGAAGAGAAACAACCATGTAAAGACCATTTGAGAGAGAAAAGAAAGGAAAAAATCCAATCCAGACTGAGAAGAAGGCATAGACCAGCTTATAAAAGTAAGTATGGACAACTGGGGAAAAAGAAATAATGAAACAGTATGATGACCTTTCCAAGATGATACCTACGACCAAGTCCAGGGACTCTGCTTCTTGGGTCTGTGGCTGTGTTGGTGCCATAGCTCAACCATCAACATACTGTCTTTGAACTTGTGCAGAGCTCTCATATTCTCCCCACAGTCTCCTTGCTGCTGAGCCCTAACTGCTCCTGAGCATGGTCCTCCTGTCACTGGCGTTCTTTATCTAAAACAAAACTGATCATATAAGTTCCCAAAGTAGAACTCTTAGTGCCTTTCAGTTGTTGGTAGAACAAAGCCCAAATCCCTTAGCATTGTTATCAATGCCCTTCACTAGTAAACCCTCCCTTGACACTTCAGTCTCACTGCCAGGCACTTGCACCCCCACTCTTCCAGCACTCTGAGGTCTCGAGGTGATTGGGAGAGAATTAAACATGAACATGCATAAATAGTATTTGTTTTAGCGCTCTCTCTCTCTCTCTCTCTCTCTCTCTCTCTCTCCTCTCTCTCTCTCTCTCTGTCTCTGTCTCTCTGTCTCTCTGTCTCTCTCTCTGTCTCTCTCTCTCTCTGTCTCTCTCTCTCTCTCTCTCT